>CAKAOI010046754.1:0-28071 GCA_916701655.1 Sebastiscus albofasciatus
GAATGAGGGAGGGGAGGGGAGGAGGAAGGAAGGAAGGAGGGAGGGAATGAAAGGAGGGAAGGAAGGATGGATGGAGGGATGAGTGGAAGAAAAGGAGGGAGGAAAGGAAGGAAGGAAGGAAGGAATGAGGGATGGGAGGGGAAGAGGAAGGAAGGAGGGAGGGAAGGAAGGAAGGAGGGACGGAAGGAAGGACGGAAGGATGGGTGGAAGAAAAGGAGGGAGGAGGGAATGAAGGAAGGAAGGATGGGTGGAAGAAAAGGAGGGAGGAAGGAAGGAAGGAAGGAATGAAGGAGGGAGGAAAGGAATGAAGGAAGGAAAGGAAAAGGAAGGAAGGAGGGATGGATAGATGGAAGAAAAGGAAGGAGGACAAAATGGAGTTTTACATGATTGTTGCACCGATGTGACGTTGATGTGTGAGGGAGGTTACTGTGCTGCTACACACAGTACATGTACTGTAACAGACAGTAGTAGTAGTAGTAGTAGTAGTAGTAGTAGTAATAGTAATAGTAATAGTAGTAGTAGTACAGGCTCTGACCTTTGCTGTAGTTGTAGTTGATGGTTTTGCCCTGCAGCGGTTTGGGGAGGGACAGGGGGGTTTCCTCTGTGGGCAGATCCAGCAGAGAGTACTCCACAAACAGACGCACCACGCTGGGGTCCCGAGACACCCGAGACTCCGGCCTCAAGCTCAGAGACACCACCTCCACCCGAACTCGCTCCGACGGCTGACAGCCAACACACACAATCAGTCATCAGATTCACAGCATTATTATAGGATGGACTTCTTCTATTACTCTGTATTTGTGTTGTGATGGTCGAGTGTGGCTGCACACAAAGATCAGATCTGTTCAACTGTAGAAGGGCTGTCAAAGTTAACGTGATCATAACGCTAATTAGTTTTAACGCCACTAATTTATTTAACACATTAACGCAACTTGCGATTTATAGAAGGGAGATTTGTCAGGTATTTAATACTCTTATCAACATGGGAGTGGACAAATATGCTGCTTTATGCAAATGTCTGTATATATTTATTATTGCAAATCAATTAACACAAAACAATGACAGATATTGTCCAGAAACCCTCACAGGTACTACATTTAGCATAAAATAATATGCTCAAATCACAACATGGCAAACTGCAGCCCAACAGGCAACAACAGCTGTCAGTGTATCAGTGTGCTGACTTGACTATGACTTGCCCCAAACTGTATGTGATCATCATAAAGTGGGCATGTCTGTAAAGGGGAGACTCGTGGGTACCCATAGAACCCATTTTTATTCACATATCTGGAGGTCAGAGGTCAAGGGACTCCTTTGAAAATGGCCATGACAGTTTTTCCTCATGAACATTTAGCGCAAGTTTGGAGCGTTATTTGACCTCCTTCATGACAAGCTAGTGTGACATGGTTGGTACCAATGGATTCATTAGGTTTTTTCTAGTTTCATATGATACCAGCATCTTCACTCTAGCTTTAAAACTGAGCGGCTACAACCTAAAAATCATGTTAATGCGTTAAAAAAATTAGTGGTGTTACAGTCTGTCTCTGTTGTTGACTTCCTGTCTTCTGTGTACCAACAGCAGACTGACTTCAGTCGGAGGTTGGTGGTGTTTACTCAGACCAGGATTCAGAAACAACCTTCTGCTTGTACGCAGAATAAAATCGAACTGAACCTCAACAAAAACAAAACACCTCAACTGAGCTGTGTGATAACAACACAACAAGTCTTCCTTCTGTTCCTCCTCTGCTCAATGACTCCATCCAGGTAAACAGAGGCGTTCACTGACCTTCCTCCCCGCGGTCTGCCCATGAACTATGCAGTCGTCGCTGTCGGACTGAGTCGATTCACTCTGATCCTCTCTGGCTGCTGGCGCCTCCTCAACATCTGGACGGAGGAATAAAACACATCATATAGAAGAAGACTGACAGCTCTGAGTGCGTCTCTTTAAAGAAAGAAATCAGATTTGAAGGCATCGTTTCCCTAAATTAAAGGCAGTTTGCTGACATTAAGTAACCAGCGGAGTCTCTCAGAGGGCCGTCGTTATCATTTATGAAGGCTGCTCTAAAGATTATTGGCAGCCACATTCATTATTGATGTCTGCTCTGCTCAGGAAACGCTGTTAGAAAACACAAACTTTAACACAGAGTGAGTTTGGGGAGCTGATGTTGGAGTTTGACCCTCGATTAAACACTTGTTTTCTTTCCTCAGTGTAAATATAACAAGGATCATATCGTGTAAACAGAGACTTGAATAAAAAGCAGAAAACTTTGTTGGAGTCCACACAAAAACAATAACATTCATTATTTAACAGGATTATGTTCAGGTTTATTAACCCCAGCAGGATTTAACCCACCATCATGTGTCAGTCTTGTTCTTAATAATATCATACAATATCTCTGGAGAGTCTGTTAATCAATACTTCCTCACCTTCCATGATTTCCTCAGAGATGTCCGAGTCGTCGGAGTAAGACTGAGAGCTGGCCGGGATCAGCTGACCTTCAGAGAAGTGAGACTCTTCTTCTTCATCCTCTTCCACTGCGGTGCTGTGAGCAGCCGGAGCTGACGAAACCTGCAAACACACAACAGATTTATTACAAATCAGCTATGATTAACACTCCGTTATTATTCTTCTGCTTTATGTGTTATGTGTATATACAGCAGGGTGAGTCTTTGAAAATGAAATGTTTCATTTTCAAATGGTTAGAAAAATAGAGCATTTTGATTTAAATCTTGACTTAAATAATGTTTACACAAATGGAACATTAGGTTACATAGTTTATATTGCATTTTAATATTCAAATTTGAATTAACATTTAAATATTGTCCACTGTACAGCCCTATGGAGGCCAAACCTGCCGAAATAAAAATAAATGAATAAAACAAATAAATGCAAAAATAAAGAAATATATAATTGTGAAAATAAATGAATACCTTTAAAAATTAATAAAAAAAAAATACATAAATAAATAAAAGGTAAAATTAAATAAAAAAGTAAATAAATAAAATAATTGATACAAAGATAAACAAAATAAATAAATAAGCAAATTAAAACAGAAATATCAATTTATGTCACATTTTATCAATTAATTAATGGCTACATTCATTTTTATTATTATTTTTTGCTAAATCTAATGACATTTATTAATTTATCGAGTTATTTATTTATTCATTTATTTTGTGTATATTAAATATAATGCTTACACAAATGGAAAATGAGGTTATATTATTTATATTACATTTTAATTTTCAAATTTAAATTAACATTTAAATATTGTCCACAGTACTGTGGGGTACGACTTCATTAAAAATTAAATGTCAAACAGCTTTTCTATTTTAATTTTAATATGGCCATACAACGCCCATACGAGTACGTGAAAATGAAAATTGGATTATTGCATTTTCATTTCAATTTTTACTCAAAAACACTATTGTGGAATTACATTTGCATTTTCAAGTTTGCACCAGATTATTTTGTATTGACTGAAATGTTCTGGTTGTAGTTTCTCTCTAGTTATCAGAAGAGGTGTCAAATAAGTGTCAGTGACTCTCATTTAAACGGCTGCTCATATCAGTCTGGTCCATCTCTCTTTCAGAACCTAAAACATGAAACAGGACATGCATGTTTCTCACCTCGTCATCTGTAGTTGAGGGATCTATAAACGTGACCTTTTTGGCGGTCGGTCCGTCCGTTAATAGTGTCCTCTGTCTGAGTTTTGGCAGCGGGGCCTGATGGGAAGAAAACATTCAGATTAATGAATACAGTTTATAGAAACACACCTTTAAAAGGTAGATATTAACATGTTTTCAGACTGGGAACCTCTCAGCATCTTTGTGATGTATTAATATCATCTGCTGACCTTAGACGCCGAGACCCCAGGGAGTGAGATGGGGGGGTGATGAAGAAGATGCTTGTCTTCCTCCTGCAGCATCTCATCAGCATCTCTGTCTGTCATCTGGTCCTCCACGCTGTGCTCTTCTGTCGGCTTGCTTTCTTTCTCCTTTGGGATGAACTTGGGCTCTTCAACAGTCACGATGGCGGCTGATGGAGGGACGTAAGAGAACTTCCACTTCAGCGTCACTTCAATGTGGCCGGCGTGGAGTCCAGAGGGATTAATCAGCTCAAACACACCTGAGGGACAAACAAGGAAATTACCTGAAATAAAGGTTGAAGCAGTACAAAGACAACGTTAATGAAACGCTGAGAGTTGGCCAGCCGTCAAGGAACTGTAAAAGCTTTCTTCTATTGTATTTCATTTACTGTAAAGTTTGAAAACCTGTAACCATCAAATTGTGGCTATTTTAGCTTGAAAATCACTGCAATCACCACATCTCTTCACTTCAACCACAAAAAAACACATTATTTTTATATAAATTTATGAGTTTTTCCTCGTACATTTATGATTTTTTTTATCTCAGTCAATATTCAAGTTTTTCTCTCGTAAATTTATGACTTTATAATCTCAGAGATTATTCAAGTTTTTTTCCTGTAAATTTGCAAGTTTTAACTCGTAAATTTATGACTTTATAATCTCAGTCAATATTCAAGTTTTTGCCTTGTAAATTTATGACTTTAATCTCAGAGAATATAAATTTTTTTCTCATAAATTTGTGATTTTTTCTTGTAAATGTATAACTTTAATATCAGAAAATATTAACCTTTTTTCTCATAAATTTGTGAGTTGTTTTTTTTTAATTTCCAACTTTAATCTCGGAAATTCAGAGTTTTTCTCTGAATGTTACCCCTCTCCCACGGCTCTACCTACAATGGCCCCAATACGCCGTCGTACTGCAATGACTAATGACTATCAAAACAGTTCTAATCGATTAATGGTCTAATCATTGCAGCTCTAAACCAAATAGAAAACAAAACATTATATATTTTGTACCATAGAAACTGTATTTAAGACTGCACCCTGAGGAAAGTAAAAGTCTAGGAGGAGCAGCTGGGACACTGAAGCCCCGGCAGAGTCACTCAAACCCAGTAGACCCTCACCAGTGATCCCCTGGTCCTGGTCCTGGTCCTGGTCCTGGTCCTGGTCCTGGTCCTGGGCCAGCGGCAGCAGAGGCACTCTGGCCTTCCCCATGTACGTGTCCATCTGCTCCTCCTTGTAGTCAAACACGTAGAGCTGGAGGACCTCAGACTTCAGGTACTGGTCCAGATCTGCGTCCATGGGGACTGGGTAGGACTTGAGTTCGTTGAGGTGGGGGTTGCAGCTGTCGTGGATGGTGGCGGTCGGGTAGTCGGGGAAGTCAAAGAACTTGTAGACCACGTAGGGGCTCGGCAGCTGGGAGCTTCTCGACTTCTTCAGGTTTCTGCAGCGTTGGACTGTGATGTAGAGCTCATTCCAGCTGCCGCCGCCGCCGCCGCCGCCAGGTGGTCGCAGCTGACGGGCAACATTCAAAGGTTTAAGTTGAGGTTACATCATTCTGCAGAAACTTTCAGTTACTGTAAGAGAGAATTAAAGTAAATAGTTTATTACAACATAGGTTTGATTTTTGTAGCTGTGGCCATCAGTTATGATAATACTCTACTCACCAAATAAGATCTGGGAAACGCAGAAACTTTGCTAAAAATAGGTCCAATGAGTCAACAACCATGATCAGGTTGTAAACAAACTCAGTCAAACTTATTTAGGAGAGAAAACGAAGACAAATATTGAAATTATTACTGAAACTGACAGTTGAAACCTCCAGACGGGTTCAACTTTGACCTGCCTTATTCTGTGTAATGAGGAGTTTCAGTTTTACCTCTAAATAAAGTGGCAGCTCATGTGTCTGATCATGTGACTGTTAGTGTTTGTTTCTGCTTACGTTGGATCGTACGCTTTTATTAGAACAGATAGAACTGATGGCCGGTAGGGTTGGGCAGTACGACGGTCTATTTTTTTCCTCATAAATATACAACTTTATAATCTCAGAGAAAATTCTATTAAATTTGTATTTTTTCTCAGAAATTTACAACTTTAATCTCAGACAATATTTAAGTTTTTTTCCCTTTTATTTACTACTTCATAGTCTCAGAATATTTGAGTACACCGTTGTACAATGGAAGAAATGTGTGTACCGGTAGAGATTTGGCGATACCGTTTCCATCGCAGACGTGATCTGAGCAGACATGGAGGAGAGGAGTGAAGTTGTAAATACAGAGCAGACGGAGGCATCCCAACCTGATCCCAACCAACTCAAGATGAGGAAGAACTCTGCTTACATGATCACCAGTTCATATTCAAAGTCTGAGTCTTTTGTGTTTAACTCAAGTGTTGTCTCATGTGAGGCAGTTGTTCCAAATAGAAGAAGAAAATAATCAAATGTGATGAAGTACTGTATGGTTATTTTAAACCATTTCATAATTGAATTTAGAATAATTACCGTATCGGGATATATACTGTTACAGTACCGTGATAGAAGATTTTGGCCGTATCGCCCACCCCTAACGGCCGGTGCTACAGAAATAAACCCATGCTGTAGTAGACAGTAGTTTCCTGTTCCTGCCGGTACCTGAGTGTCTTGGTTCAGAGCGGTGTTGATGTAGACCGCGGCCTTCACCTTCTCTTTAAACAGACGGATAGTCTCCGTCATCGGGATCCTCAACCTCAACCAGTAATCCACGGAGCCGAAGGACCGAGCCTCATCACACACACCTGACAAAGACATGGTAACCTGTTTTAATAACAACTGTAATTACAATTTTAATATTTAAAAATATTAATAATGTGTTATTAATAATTTTGTATCATTTGAAAATAATTATAATTTCAAAATATTGTTTTAAAATAATTGTAAAATTATATTTGAAAATATTATTTAAAATATGTTAAAATATTAATAATATTTTATCAATAGTATTGTAATATTTAAGAATATTTTAAAAATAATTAAATATTATTTTTTAAATATTTAAAAAAAATATATCAGCATGGACAGGGGCATGAACCCTTATTGTTTTTGCGCTGATTCAGACTTCAGAAATGTTTGTGTAAATTCCCGTGTGATGGCACATCGTAGACATATGACATTTTCACCAATGATCAGAAGTTGTGTGCAAATGCAGCTCAACAAATATGACCCCAATTGGCCTGATGGGCGTGCTATAATTAAAGGTCAAAATGTTGAACTTTGAAAACATCATACATCATAACTACTACACTGTTTACACTACACTTGGTAGCAACATCCATCTCCATTCACTCTACAAAAAAGCCTCTTGGACCACTGAAGTCTGCCTGAAAAACACATTTTTGACACAAAACCACCACATTTTCGGCGGATCATTATTGGGCGAAGCTTATAAAAAGTTATCACAAGCTTGTTGATATCTCATTGCATTCTGAAGATATTGACCATTAAACTTTAAAAGAGCGTGGCTCAGCACATCAACAGATCAAACTCCACATCCGTTGGGCCAATCATCTAGCAACTAGCAAGATATATCCAGATTTAGAGGTAAATTAATGATCGTCTGTCCAATTATCATAAAACCTGTAAGTTATCTTTAATGCAGGTGTCAGAAAGTGTCGAAGGTCGAGACCCCTCGCAGCTTTCAAATTCTAATGGTCTGTGTTGGCTTGAACCCCAGAAGGGCTGCTTGCGGCTTTATTTTTATTTAGTCTTCATCCTGTTTCAAATGTCCTCGTTAGTTTTTATCATATTTAGTCACCTCATCCTGTTTTTTTAGTTGACTAAAAGTCTGGACATTTTAGTCTCATCTATTCTCTAAATATCAGCTAGTTTCTGTTGTTGTTTAAAGTTTCTACTGTGTTTTATTCCACCACTTCCTGATAACATTAGTCTGATGTGACCTCACTCACCGACCAGCGGCACGGTGCCATGAACTTTTCCGTCCTGCTCTAACAGCTGCTGCAGTCGAAGCTGACCGGTCGCCAGCGTCCTCCAGTCTAAACCCAGAGCCTGGTGCAGCTCCACGCTCACAGAGCACCGGTGGAGGTAGTCCAGGAACCGCTCGTCCATGCTCACCACGTACTTCGAGGTGAAGCCGTACCTTGGCCTCTGGCCCGTCGCCACCGGAGTGGAGTGTAGCTCAAACAAATAGAAGGCGTAGGTACAGAAGGTGGAGGGTTCGCCGTCACCCAGAGCCTGCAGGGCGGAGGGAGACAGCATGGCGCTGACCATCTGAAGCTCGAGGAGGTTCTCTCCACGTTCGAGGTGAAGAGTTTCCTCAAACTCATCGGCATCATCTTCATCTGTGACGTCTGGTTTGAAGACGTAGGTTTTGGTGCCGTAGGCGACGTCTCTGAGCTGAGCTAAGGAGAGAAAACCACAAAGATTTAATCAGAAAACAGAAAGAGTTAATCGTGAGCTGCTGGGTGAGATCAATAGAAATATAATAATGAATAATAGGGCTCTGTACTGTACCAAGATACAAGGGAAATGATTCAATATATTGCGATACTGTAAACAAGGCGATATATTGCAATGTTTTTAATCTAATTTTAAGAAAACTGTCAGAATAAAGAACAGTAAAAAAACTGAGTAAAAAAAATACTTTTTTATGCAATCACAACGGTGGAATCTGCATTTGCATTTAACACAGTCCCAGTAACATCCAACATCATAGCACGACTTTGAGAGAGCACATATCTTTGCAAATTAAATCAAGTATTGACTGAGTTAATCTTTGCTTGTAAACAAATAATTAAAAATCAATACAGTGGTTTTGGGAATCGATACAGTATCAGAAAACATAACATCCCGATATTCGATATTTTCTTACACCCCTAATGAATAAATACCTTCCAGTTTCTTGATCTTGGCGGCCCTGGTGTCGAGCAGAGCGGCCTGTCGTTCCAGCTTCTGATCAAACTCCACTTTGTTGACGTCCATCTTCTTCATCACAGCTTCCAGCTCCGCCTCATCACCGAGAGGAGAGATTCACAACAAACTCTACTGAGCATTTACTCTCTGTAATCAGATTACATCAGCGGCTTCCCACGTAGCTCAACATGCGTCACTGTTTTGGATTTACTCCGACACATTTTGTGACTTTACTGGATAAAGTTCAGCAGAGAGGTGACAGGAAATAAGGAGGAGAAAGAGACAACAGACGCCCCCAGCAGGACTTGAACCAGAGGTTACAGGGTCAGGGTCTTAATCCTCTGGATCTGAATTACTACTAGTATGACTATGAGGTTAAACTGCTAATCAGCTTTGAGGAAGTTTGAGTATTTTCACATCTATATTGCGTGAACAGTGTAGAACTTGTAGCATCTTTACACATATTTTAGAACAAAGCAGCAACAATAAAAGCTCCTAAATTGCTGACAAGGCCACACAGAGGCCTGTACTACAAAGTGAGTTCAACATACCCAGGGTGTTAGGGCTGGGACGATTCACCTATCTCTTGATTTGATACTGTCACGATACTTCGGCTTGGGTGCCGATTCAATATATATTGCGATTTTTAAGTATTGTGATTCGATATTACGATTAATCATGCTTTTTGTTAACTTTTTTAACACTAGATCATGGGAAAAAGTTGAATCATACACTTCTAGGGACTTTTACTATGGAAAATCTCAAAATTAATCTTATTTCTATACATGTATTTTGTATATAAAGTTCCCTTTGTTAACACCTTATTTTGAAAACTGGACGTAGTCACACGTGTATACTTCCTCTAACTTCTCCAAGGTGGTCGCTATCTCTCCCGTCAGCTCCGTTCTCTTTATACATCCATGGTCAGCTCCATCGGGGCCGTTTGAATGCATTTAACATAAATGTCAGGTGCGGGTGCTCTACAGTTGTAGCGTCGGCCCATTTGACCACGTAGATGAGTGTGAAGGCCGGCTTGACCGCACATTACTGCGATATGATAACGTTTCCTGTCAATGACAGAGTTAGCATGCAGCTTTAGCCATGATGTCTAGCTCTGCTTTTCCTGCAAAGTGCGGTATCGCAATATCGTTTGCGGTTTGTTTTGGTTGAAGAATACAGAACGGATATGACGTCACGTTACTCAGACAACAACAATAAAAGTGGTAACTTCCTTCTACCTCCACAAAGACTCAAATGAAGCAAATATATCAATTCTATTTCAAAATCGTAAAAAAAAAAAAAAAAAAGAAATCGCGATACATGGGTGAATCGATTGTATTTCCCCACCCAAACTGAGTACACTTTAATATCTGTTTATTTTTCACAAGTAATATAAATATCGCATATTGCATATTTTCCTCATATCATGCAGCCTTAATGTGTTTCAAAATCAGTTTGGTGAAAAATCTGCCTATAAAAGTACAAAAACAGGAATGAAAAAGATGATGAAGGATAGAAAAGACAGGTATAATATGAAGTGTGTTGGTGTGCACCTTGTAGTCTTTGCTGATCTTGCTTTCCATGTTGAGGATGTTTCTGGTCTTTTCCAGCTCCTGGATGGTTTCAGCGTGAGCGGCTCGCAGATCTCGGACGGCGCTCTCGGTGCTGCTGCTGCCTCCCTCCTCCACCTCCTTCAGGAAGCCCAGATCTCCGCTCCTCTGGGATTTACGCTTCTGAGGGGGAGACGAAATTTAAAGTTTAGGTTCAGGAGGGAGACACAGTGAGCCAGGTTCATCATGAAAGAACACAGCCATAAAATAAAAGTCATGTCATGTTAGCTTGTCAGGAAGGTGGCTAGCTTTCATGGCCATTTTCAAAGGGGTCCATTGACCTCTGACCTCTAGACATGTGAATGAAAACGGGTTCTATGGGTCTCCCTTTTACAGACATGCCCACTTTATGATAATCACATTCAGTTTTTTGAATGCAGTATAAATGTGTTAATTTCGCCTATTCTAAAATGGTGTATTTAAATATTTCTGCATACTGGGGTCCATAAACAGTCTTGAATTACATAAATTGGGTATCACTGTAAAGCTGAGACTCTTGTGGATCCAATGAGCCCAACTGTATTCATGTGTGATGATGTTAGTCCCCATAGTAGCCAAATCATTGTAGTGAGACCATTTTTTGAAACTTGACCTCTTTGTATAAAATGACCTGTGGTGACCTCTAGGATAATCACAGCCTCATGAAACTTTACAGCCACAAACTAGAGACCTAGAGCATTCAGAGGATGGATGGTTTTCCTAGCTAGATTGACAATAAGGGGGTTTCTGAGCAGTTTATACAACAGAAGTGACCCACATGGACCAGTTTTTGTCTTTTTTAGGGGGGTACAGGGGGTGTTTAGGGGGAGGTAGCAGGTCAGCATTAGATGTCACATAGAAGTGGCGTACATCATCTGAAAGCTGGGAACCTGAAGATTAGCAGTGCAGCTCAGCACTGTGTGTCAAGTTGTTCTAGTCATAAATCAGTCATAAACATGAATAAATTAATTATTTTAAATAATTTGTGAAAGTGTATAAGGGTTTAGAACATTATGATAGAAGTATATGATGGTCCACTTCCACTTCTATGTGACATCTACTGTTGACCTGCTATCTCCCCCTAAACATCCCCTGTACCTCCTTAAAAAGACTAACATGGGTCAATGAAAATGAGGAGTGGAGTGGAAAAGGTTAACTCACAATGGTCAGTGTAATAATCTGTACATTTTAAAAGCTTTACGTTCCACTTACCTTAATGAGCAGCAGAGCCTCGGTGAGTTCGGCCACGTCGTACTCGTTCTCCTTTAACAAAAACAACATTAAACTTTATAGATGCAGTGACTCTGAAGAATGAGAGGATTAATTTTATTTATTATTATTATTATTATTATTATTAATAACATATAATCCTCTGACCCTGCTGTAGAATTTCAGACGATCATTCAGTTCCTCCAGCTGCTGCTTCTGTTCCAGAAACTGGATTTTAAGTTTCTTATTTTCTTCTGACAGCTTCTCACTTGTATCTGAAAAATCAATCACGCTGATTAAATCAGGGGTTAAATCTCTTTATCATTATTCATGCTTTCTTTCCAATATTAGTTTGATTTACACTAGCAAAAAAAACATCCCTTCATATGACAATAAATCAAATGACAGCAGCTCTACAAATAAATAAAATCAGTGAGGAATATTTTAACCAGATCAGACACTTTAAATTATTAATAAATAGAAAATTATCGTGTCAGTTTTGTTCACTCTTCTGGACTCTCTCGACCTGCACAGCAACACATTAAACATATTTAGTAATCAGCTCAGTTACTATATAATATGTAGGTAAAAGCAGCACCTCTCTCAGCCTTGATCTTGTCGAGGATTTCATTTTTGTCGACGAGGTCGGCCTTCAGCGCCGTCTCCAGCTGGGCGATCTGTAGCTTCAGCTGCTGCTCCTGGATCTGCCACTTCTGCTGTCGAGACACGTCGAAGGCACTGAAACACACAAACACATAACGATGATGACATCACAGTGACATCTGGTGACCTGTCAGCATCATCATCCATGAAAACCTGAGCCATCACATGTGACCTGTCAGCAGCTCTGTACACCAAGCAGTGAGTCTGAAAACATACTGTACATGTCTGAATGTTTCTTTATGTACTAAAACCATTTTAGCTTAGCATGCTAACATTTGTTAATTAGCATTAAACTCAATGGGACTTTGCCAGTTTTACCACAGAACGTATGTCACTAAGAAGTGAAAGTCAATAGTTCATTCCATTGCAACATCACGCCCAGCAGCAGAGCTACGCTTCCGCCATTTTGGACTGAAAGCGCCTACCGGATGCCAGAAAAACGTCCGCCTACAAAGAGCCGTACAAAAAAACAACTAAATTATTTCTATTCTATTGTCATAGTCTACCAAAGCCTGGCCTGTGTTGAACAATAAAAAATATTATAAACATAGTGTTTTCAGTCCAAAATGGCGGCAGAGGCTGTTGTCAAAAAACACCAGTTTTGTCTCTTTGCTTCTAAACTCTTTGGTTTTAATGAGAAATCAAAATGTGTGGGTTAACATAAAAAAAATGTAAGTTAAATGGAAAACTCTCCACCTTTTATGTTGATGTTCAATCAGTGTTGATGGTAAATGCAGCAATTCCTCAGTGCTGCTATATTGACCCAGAAAGTTGAGTTCTCCTGCTCGCAGCGCCGTGTTGGCAGTGCCTACATGTACCAGGATGCATTGCGTGAGAGCTTCTGACGCGTGGAGGGTCCCCGCCGGTCGGCCATATCCTCTAAACGGCTAATGCAGCCTCGGCCTCTCTCCGCTGCACTTCTACTCTGGCTCCAATAAATATGATCGAATATCAGAGTCAGCCAAAACACTGTAAAATGTTTCCTCTGCACTCATATTATGGGATGCCATTTTTGCTGTTTGCAATACAAGCAAAGAACGTGAAAGTCAATAGTTCTTTCCATTGCAACGTCAGCAACCGGGAGCAGAGCTATGCTTCCGCCATTTTGGACTGAAAGCGACTACCGTACGCCAGTAAAACATCCGCCTACAAAGAGCCGTACAAAAGTAAAAATACATTATTTCTATTCTATTGTCAGATTTAAAGTCTCTACTGAAATGGCGTGTGTTGAACAATAAAAACAAACGGGTAAACAAATCGGAGGCTTCTCACCTGTTGACCAGTTTTTCATTGTTGTCCTTCAGCAGGTCTCTCTCCTGCTCCACCTCATTGATCCTCTCCTGCAGCTACACAACACAGGACAAGAGAAGAAGAGATGAGTGTCCTGAGGTTGACTCTAGCTTTAAAACTGAGCCTACTACAACCTAAAAAATTACAAGTTACGTTGATGCATTAAAGAAATTAGTGGCGTTAAAACAAATTTGCGTTAACACATTATTACAGTGTTAACTTTGACATCCCTAAAATTTTGTTTTAATTTGTTTTTGTTAGGGCCAGCTATAATACCTCAGATGTAAGTATGAAGATCTGTGTAGGAATGTCCATAATGTTTAATGTGTAATGTTTAATCTTCGCGCTACTTCAGCAAAGCATTGCATCATAGTGCCATCTCCTGGAAGGTCAAGTCCGTTCAGTTTGGTTCAACGTCATGAGAGTTGATGGAAATTCATGCTACATGTCTACTTTTTCTCGGAAGCGATATATTATAGCTAAAAAAAAACTGGAATTAATTTACATTCATTTTTATTATATTTTCATTTGTTTTTAACCAGGCAATATAGTTTCACCTTGGTTTTCCTCTTAAAGGATTTAATTATTATTTAGTTTCAGTTTACTAAAGATATTTTTCACTACTTATTAATTTAAGTTTTACTATAATAACCTGCTGCTGACAGAGTGACAGTTGATTACGTTACTGTAAAAAGTGACTAATATCAATCTGTGTCGGTCACCTGCTCCATCTTCATCCTGGATATGGTCGAGCTCTGCTGCTGTTTCTCCAGGTCCAAACTCTTCATCCTCTCTTCTTTAAGCTGAGTCGACAGCTCGTCCACCTTCAGCATCGCTGCATCATGACTGACCTTCAGCGTCCTCTGACTCTGAAATACACACAATCACTCATCAGGAAAAAAAACATATTTTAAAGTACAACTATAATGTGATATTCTATGTTTCTCATCAATAAACCCCATGAATGTATCTCCTAACTAGTAGATAGATAGATAGATAGATAGATAGATAGATAGATAGATAGACTTTATTGATCCCGAAGGAAATTTAGTATCCTGATATCTCTTCTTCATTAAAATGCATCAGTGAGCCTCACTGTTGTTCCTTCATCACCATCAACACACACACACCATCTTGCTGCCACTAACACTCACTAGAACAACACATGTGGATTAATCTGCCACTGAAAATAGTCCCCAACAGAGTCACTATTTCCTCCTGTTAAAAACCAAGATGGTCACGACCAAAAATCAAGATGGCGACGGACAAAAACCAAAATGACAACGACCAAAAACCAAGATGGCGACGGCCAAAAAACAAGATGGCAACAGATAAAAATTCCTGCAGGATTTCAGCTGTAAAAGCTTTGTCTCACCTCTTGTAGTTGTAGAAAGCGTCCCTCCAGCTCTGTGACGCCGTTGGACCGGTCGGATAGCTGCTTCTGCAGTTTGATCATCGTCACGTTGCTGCTGACGTGCGACCTGAGAGACAACACAACAACACATGACAGTTAGTGTGCATTCATGTGTGAAACCCTGAGATGTGTTGTTTACAGAGCAGATACATGTTTACGACCTCCATCCTCTGTCTGGTGAGATGGGGAGGTCCAAACACTGTCAAACAATGATTGTTAAACACAAAGATATCCCACAGAATCTGGGTTTGTATAATAGTTGTAGGTAAACACTAACAATGATGACAACAACGCACACTGCTCACATGTCTTCCAAAATGATTCATTAACATACACCAACATTTCCACACGTTTCATCAACATTTAATATGATATTTGTTTGTGTGAAGCATTATGAGGTTAAAGGGTCAGTTCATCTATTTTACCTGAGTTTGGAGGTCTGCTGCTGTCGGACCTGCAGAAGTCTCTCCTCATATTCGGCCTCCTTCCTCCTCAGCTCCTCCCTCAGCAGCTCTGACGCTCCCTCCATCTCCTCCATGTGGTTCCGCTGGAGGTCGATCACGTTCTCTCTGGTGCACAGAAAACGATAACTTGTTAACTTTAGTCACTTTAACTTAAAATATATTATATATAATAGTGTCTCCAGTCAGATGGCACGAGTAGAAACTCTGCATGTCAAAGACAGTGGTCAACGTCCAGGTCTGAGAAGTAAAGCCAATGCTGAAGTAAATATTCATACTATTATAACTATTTACTTATTTATTTAGTAAACTTTTTTCCCGGCTGCTTCCCAGAGGAGCATAAAGTGAGCGATGGACATAAATGGAAGTTAGAAAAATCCAGCACACAGATTCTGAGATCAATCTCAAACTTTTTTCATGTCAAGGATCCAAAATGGAGTCCAATAGACCACAGACCATGGATGTAGAAGAGGTTGTGTCCTGTGCTTTTGCCCTGCGTGTTAGTAAATAGCCTACAACGCCATTAAATTCTGTTGATGTCATGCTACTAGCACTACTAGCTGCTGGCCGATAGCCGGTTGTTTGGGAATAGAGACATTAATACATCCACCACGGTACAGGCTGACAGCATACAGCCCATGGGTGTATTAGAAGATAATAAAAGTGATGAATTACAGCCAATATAGTCATTATTACAGCCGCATACGGTTAGCAGAAAGCTGGCAGAACCGGATATGTCATATAAGCGTGCAGGGCGGTGCAGTCCCTTGGGTCTGATGCACGTTCATTATGGCGAGGAAAATAACTCTGGATCCAGCTGTTAGTTCATTTTACTACTTTTAGGACATAATGATTTAAATGAGGGATATTTAAGTGTTCCTACTGGGAAGTTGATTTATATCCTCTGATTTACAGACGTCTCTTTATACATCCATGGACACAGACTCGTTGGTGTTTACAGTCCAAAATGGCGTCAGCGCTACCGCAGCGCCATCTAGTGGCTGTTGTCAAAAAAGCACCAGAGTTTCGTCTTTTTGCTTTCTTTCGACTCTTTGACTAAATGCTGAACTGCTCAATGTCTCATGTCTGATGGACAGATGCTTGGCGATAGCGTGCAGTACTCACAGGTTGCGGACCTCGGCCCTCGCCTCCTCCAGCAGGCTGTGTCCGAATCGAGGTAAGAGGCCGGTCGGAGGTCTCCCTCCTCCCTCTGAACTCCTGGTACCTGCAGGAGACAGAACCAGGTAAAGAACCGGGAACCAGGGAGTTCATTACTACAGTGATTGTTCTATCCAAAAATATAAAACAGGGTTTCTATCTATGGTTTTATCTGACCCGACGTGAGATGAAGGATTTCTGTGAGCAGCACCAGAGTAAATTTAAATACACAAATACAACACATTGGGTATATTATGATCTTTTAGCATACTACTATGTACCAGGTACTCTACTGTACTTCACATAGAAATATCTGTGACGTACTTTTTGGTCGTGTTGGAGAAGGAGAGGACGCGTCATCTCGCAGCTTCTTTAACCCTGAGTTTACCCGTGACTGGACGCGGCCGTATGGCAACGGCCTCCTGCTCTGAGAGTTGATGATCTGCTGCTTGGCCATGAGGAGGCGCTGTTTCAGCCCCTCGTTCTCGGTCTGCAGCCCCCGGACTTTCTCCTGGAGCTCCTCCATCATCTCCTCCATCTCCACGTCCCGCACCCTGGAGAACGGCTGACCTCCGCCCACCGCCAGCTGCTCCATACGACCCCGGTCCTTCACCAGCCTCATCAGCTTAGTGCCCAGCCTGGAGGAGGAAGAGGAGGAGGAGAGGAGGAAGAGGGCAGAAGAGGAGGAGACGGGGGATTCGAGGTGAGAATTATAAAGAAAAGTTATAATGTCGCCGTCTGGAGGTGAAAGAGATCAGTTCATTAACAACCTGTAAAAACAGCTGTATAATAAAAAATAACCCTGATGATGTCATAGTGATGTCATCAGGGTCATCAGCTTGGGCTTGAGACTTTTTAACAGACAACCGGTGTAACAAATTAGAGTTGGGAGGTTTGGAAGAACTGGGCCATCTAATGAAAAACCCCACCAAGTTGTTGCATTATGGGAAATGTAGGATTCTGTGTTTGACCCATAACAGAGAATTAAAGTCTCAAATCTAACGTGTGTGTGTGTGTGTGTGTGTGTGTGTGTGTGTGTGTATGTGTGTCTCACTTCTTGATCTTGTCGTCCTGTTTGTGGATGTGCTGTTTGAGGAGCAGGGACTCCTCATGAAGGCGCAGGAACCGGTCCTCCAGCTCCTCCCTGGACACCCGCGAGATGTCCTGTCGCGTTCGAACATTTTGATACAGCGATGAATCTGTCACAATGACAAAAAAAAACACACTCAATTGTTGTTGTTTTTAACATTTTCAAACATGCAGCTGTGAGTAAATAAACTGCACTTCTAAGATTAAAACACGTTCAAGCAACAAACAAACAGAGCTGTAATCCTTTCACAACAGGCATGTGACCACAGAGTGAGTAGGTAAGACACCACAGAACAAGACAAATGGAAAAGTTGATTACAAATTAGCAAATACAGAAAGTTGTAAGAACATAAGGAAGATGCAGGAATGTGATCTTCCTCAGAGACTTCCTGAGCTGTGGTGACCTCTAGGATAATCACAGCCTCGTGAAACTTTACAGCCATAAACTAGAGACCTATAGCATTCCGAGGATGGATGGCTTTCCTAGCCAGATTGACAGAGCTCGCCATCTAATCAAAGAAAAAAAATGCTTTTTACCTCCCCCTGGACATCCCCTGTCCCCCTAACCCTCTAAAAAAGAGGGCAGAATGGTAAGAGACCAGGGTAACCCCTCTAATGAGTTATCTCTGTGAAAACAGAACATATAAAACAACATATATAGAAACCTGCTGCGAGTCTGGACAGGTTCACTGTGATGTCTCTGACTGGCACATCTGCTGCTGTCTCATCAAGTAGAGTGGACATATTTATCTGAAAATGAAAAGAGTCTTCATTAAACAGAATGTATATTATTCACCTTATGACCGAGACACTGGGTCGATATATAGCCTTAAATGAATATAAAGCGTTCTGTAGTTGTGGGGGAAAAAGTTACACCAAACTCCATTTGAATATCTATCAGATTAAAACTGATAACCCTGTGGAGATTTAAACAAACAAAAGACACACGGCAGAGCAAAACGTAAGACATTTTACTGACAGTTTAGTGTATTCGGTGTACAAGTTATACACGAAGAGCATTTCATTTTAATATTATCTACCAATGAAATGCGAAAGATTCACCATCGCATCATTGTTTGAAAACTGGAGCAATACGAGGCGAGCTAGTTCTTAAAAAAAAAATATATATATATATATATATATATATATTTCATTGAAATGCGTGCTACTTGGCACTGCGGGGCGCAGTCCCGGAAGGCATTGATGGAAGAGCCAACAAATATCTCTTACAAATATTGCTAACAGCAGCAATTAAATGTATCACAATTAAGTGGCTAAAACCTGAGCCCCCAACATACAATTATGGATTGAGAAGGTATGGGAAATTTACCACATCGAACAAATAACCTATCCCCTAAGATTCCAAAAAGACACATTTATTAAAAGGTGGAGCCCTGCCATGATTATACTAATACAGTGATCTGTGATCTGAATATTTTTATATATCCTGGATCATACTTGTATCTTTGTCTTCCTGACCCAGGTCATCTCTCTAAGCACATACACACACCCATACAACACACATCCTTCCACACACTCTGACCTCTGATCCTTCACCACATTTATTTTTATTTAAATTCATATATTTATTTTACTTTATTTTATTTTAATTCTTTGGATCGTTTAAGTATGTGTCCTCCCCTTTTTCTCTGAATTCAATTGAAATTACAGTTTAAGATGAAGTCTTGTTTTGTTTTTTTGTGTTTTCTCTCTCTTTATTTAAATTAATTTATTTATTTAACTTATTTTATTTTAATTATTTGGATTGTTTAAGTATATGTCCTCCCCTTTTCTCTGAATTCAATTGAAATTACAGTTTAAGATGAAGTCTTGTTTTTTTTTGTGATTTCTCTCTCCTCTTCTTGTTTTAAGTTGTGTAATTTTGTGTAAAAACAAAGAGACAGCTGTAAAATGAAAATACAGTGGTAAAGAATGTGAAAAAATACATTTGTCTGTACAATATCGTTGATGCAATATACACCTCAAGTGCAACTACCTTTGTTTACATTTTTTTATTTATTACATCTACCCTACCTGTTTTACAAGTGCAATTACCTCTGTTTATATTTCATCTATTTTTATATGTTATACCTCTAGTGTAACACTTCTGTAAATATGTATTTATTACATTTACTTTACCTGTTTTATTTGCTTTATATAACTGTGTGTGTGTGTTTTACCTGTTATATGTTTTATCTGCCTCGTTTAGTCTTGTCAAGTATTTGTTTTAAAGCACTGACCAGAAGTGGCAACTGTGAATCTCGTTGTATTTAATACAATGACAATAAAGCTTTCTATTCTATTATATTCTATGATGATTGTATAAGTTGCTGAAACTGCAATAAAAACTAAGTTAAAAAAAAGAAAAGAAATACGTGCTGCTTGTTGTGTTGGATATGTGCCGAACTGAAGTTAGACATGTCATGATTCCTCCTTGTTTTGAGCCACATGTCTGAATGAACATGAAACATTACTTTAGACAGTGAGAAAGAAAAGCTGCCAGATTTTAAACGCAGTCTGGCGTCACATCCGCTACACGTTAGCTTCGTTAGCTTCGTTAGCTAGCTCACTAAAAAGGGCTAAAACTCTATCTAGCTCACTCTTCTAAATATGACAGGAGTGACATATGTGTCTCCATATTTTATAAAAGAACATTTTAGAGGATTTACATGCTCACTTTTTAAACATTTCTTACCTTTTAAAACGACTTTATTCAGTCCAGAGTAACGGTTGCTACTGAAAACAGAACATCGTCGTTATGATGCAACTGCGCATGCGCAGCTTGAGTGTGGAGATTTCTGGGAAATGTAGTTTTTCCCCTTAAATGAAAGCTTATTGCCACTGTAGGTTTCTTTTAGTAGCTTGATATTTACTCCAAACATATTTTATCTTTCACTTCCGCAGATATAAGATTATTTATATCACTTTAAAGGGACTGTTTCTAAGATTCAGAAATGCTTGTTAAAGGGACTGTTTGTAACTTTTTACAGGTATAAATCTACCGGGTCGGGATCCCATGCACACTCTCGCGTGTGGCCGGAGTCTCTGCTCCTCTGCCTGCTTGCCTTCACTCACACAACGCACGCGTGCATGCGCGCTCACTATACACTGCACAAGAGTTAGTAGCTCTGAGAATATCTAGTGAATGTACAGTGGAAGTTTGTGCAGAAATAACTGCTGCAGCTCCTCCAGACCAACAGAGGTTTCCCTTGTCTTGTGAAGTGACGGGGCTCCGCAGCGAGAAACATTATCGTCTCTGACTAAAACTCCGGTGACGCCGTTAAGTCAACGAAATTCAGCGTCGGGCTCGCGCTTGTGCTCGCTCTACATAGACATGAACGAGCATCGCTCAATACAGTGAGGCAACATACGTCAGCTAAAACCACAATAACACTCTATATTTCACCTGCTTGGTAGTAATGTTAGCTGATCAGACGAAGGTCTCTCCATGAATTAATGCTGGTCCTAGTGTTGGCTTTTCCTGCTATGCCTCCCGACCGCGGCCGGAGGGAACAGAGGAGACACCGGCACCCGGTCGGAGAAGATAACGTTTCTCACTGCAGAGCCCCGTCACTTCACAAGACACGGGAAACCTCTGTTGGTCTGGAGGAGCTGCAGCATTTATTTCTGCACAAACGTCCACTGTACATTCACTAGATATTCTCAGAGCTACGAAGTCTTCTGCAGTGTGTAGTGTGCGCGCATGCACGTGAGGTGGGGCGAGCTGAGTGAAGGCAAGCAGGCAGGCAGAGGAGCAGAGGAGCAGAGTACAGCACAGACTCCGGCCCTGGAGACCAAAGCTACGGTCTCCCCCGCGTCCTCCGACCGCGGCCAACACTGTTTTGCAAGACGGGCTTCACTCGTTAGAACTTTGTGGTTTTGATGCTTCCGTGTAGTTTGTGTTGGAGTCTTGTTTGAACAGCGAAGCCACACGCGAACGCGCATTTGCGAGCGTGCATGGGACACTGACCCGGGTGATTTATATGTGTAAGAAGTTACAAACAGTCTCTTTAAATCATGAATAAAGTCACTTTGGTTTTGAGTGACTGTGTAACTGTAACCTCTTTCTACTTGGTCCTGATTCTTCATGTATATTTCCATTACAGTGCTCCCTCTTGTGTCTCCTGTGAATACCCATCAGCTCTATTTCAGCTGCTTTTTATTATCCTATACCCATGACAATCTCTCTGGAGGGACATTGGGCCAATTTGAGGACTTTGTCTGGCCTGACTTTACATGTAGGCCTATTTATGAGCAGCGTGGTGGTGAGACGGCTCACTGGCATACAGACGTACATCCGGGGGAATCTGACAAGCTTGCTGTCAGATGTCTGCCTTTCATGAATTGGCAATGGATCTAATTTAGTAGCCTGAGATGAGACAGAATGAGTTCACTCTGCATGTCAGCCTCACGGCTTGCTACACAGCGACCACTGGGCCGTGACCGTCTCCCCATCACCGCTGCTTCTTCCAGCCGTAACCTTTGACCCCTCCCCCCGTCTCTTTAGGCTGAGGCGAGCCGGGACGCTGCGGTAACGGAGCAAAATGTGTGTCTGTCAGCAGCAGATTGTCAGAGAGTCAGCCTGTCGTTGAAATCTATGATGCCTGCCGACCTTTTGTTCAGCAGGCCGTGCCTCCACCTCCACGCAACGACTGTCAGGAGCTTGATCAGACGAGCATGGCGGCCATGTTACCTTCAGCTTACCCTCCTATTGTAATATAGGCAGATTTACCCTCCAACATGGCCTGTCTGGGCTTTTATTCAAGGATGTCTGAACAGTTAAGACCTGTCAGGAGAGAGTCAGGCTGTTTAATAATAATAATAATAGTAGTAATAATAATAATAATAATAATAATAACTTTATTTATGATATGACCATCTGAATATATGACATCCACAATTTAACTTTGATGGCAGAAGTACTGACAAAGAGAATAGAAGCAAAGAGACAAAACTCTTTTTTTACAATAGCCCATGTCACCATTTTGGACTGTGTTTTTGGAGTTTGATCCACACTACAGAATAAAAGTCTCTAACATCCTCTGTTGTCAGATTCTTCCTTCATTGTAGCGTGTAGTTGTCAACAATTAAATTCATTGCCAACTACTTTGATAATCGATTAATCAGTTTGAGTAATTTTCAAGAATAGTCGCTTTCAGTCCAAAATGGCGGAAGCAAAGCTCTGCTGCTCGGCGCTGATGTTGACATGGAACGAACGATTCGTGGCAATATCCGTTTATTGTGGTGAGATCTTTAACTTAAAGTCCACGTCCACTCAGTTTTTCTTCTTATTCCTTCTCTGTGCAAAGTTTGTTTTCATTGATCTGCTGAAGGAGGAAACTTTCTCTGAGTTTCTCACCTTAAATCTCACTTTAACACCTGGACGTACCTGCAGGATTTATGATATCACTACTAGTTTAGAGCCAATCAGGGTCCAGTATGAAACATGAAGCCTCCAGGTCACAAACACTGAGTTCCAAATCTCAAAACTTTTTCTTTTTCTTTTCAGTACGTACTGCAGCTGTCCTCACAAAGTACTGTTTCATGGAGTATGAATGCAGTTTGCCATGTTATGATTTGAGCATATTTGTTATGCTAAATGCAGTACCTGTGAGGGTTTCTGGACAAAATTTGTCATTGTTTTGTGTTGTTAATTGATTTCCAATATACATACATTTGCATAAAGCAGCATATTTGTCCACTCCCTTGTTGATAAGAGTATTAAATACTTGACAAATCTCCCTTTAAGGTACATTTTGAACAGATAAAAACATGTGTGATTAATTTGCGATTAATCTTGATTAAATATTTTAATTGACTTACAGCTCTAATTCAGTGTTACTATGTGTTTTAAAACATGTCTGGGATGGATCTTTAAGTAGTAATACCACAGTGTAAAAGTAAAAGTAAACTAAAATAAAAGTAAAAGCATCAAAATGTACTTTAAGTACCACATTTATGCACCATGCATGGTAGAATAATATATATTACTGGATTATAAAAGAACCAAAACAATTTTAATAATCTATGAGGATTATAGTGAGAAGTGTTTCAGATATTTTGTCCACCCCATTTCTTTCAGGGAGGGTGGACTAAATAATAAAAACACCTCTCAGTATAACTATTGAACAGCAGCACAAAGCCTCCAAAATGCTCGTTGAATCAACACAAACTGAACATGATCACCTTCATGAGGAGGATGTATTATTACAGGACTGACACATATGTTTTATATTTATGTGTTTTCTGCTTTACTAACAGATTTATGTGCAGCGCTGCAGGTTGAACGTGAGCTGAGAGCAGCGTGGAGCTGATCTGGATCATCATCGGTGGATCGGATGTGACACTAGGTGGCAGCTGGTTCACACGTCTGACGAGCTGTGATGGTGTTCAGCTTCAGGATGAGAGCAACATTTAACCTGTGATGAGGGCAGCAGCATTAACAACCTCACAAACTACTACTGCACTGTGTCTGTATTTATACATGTGCAGTAAAGTAAACTAGAGTAAACTACAATAGAGGATCAATGAGAAGGTTTTTCTATGGAGTAAATCACAAAATGCTCCATGGGCTACACAACGTCATGCTGTTTTTGAGGAAGCTGAATTACAATATACGTATAGTAATAATTTGTCATGCAGCATGAACACAATTAGAAGTAAGTCACTTGCTAGATATGAAGAAAAATGCTTGAAAGATATATTGTTAAAACTAAAATTATGAACATATATTCAAATGAAGCACTTTTTTTGCTCTGAATCTGATGTTCTAGCAAACTTATAAAGGAGTCAGAGGTCGTTAAGAACAGGAACCTTCCTCTAACCCGTGAAGTCGGTAGATTTAAAAACATCCAGGAGGACGACAGGTTGTGTGAAGTTGAAAATGAATCACATTTTCTTTTTTATTGACCAAACTACGATGAGTAAATAACTTCTATTTTAAATGAAATGTCTGTTCAAAATCCAGAAATGTTTTGGTGCTCGGATGATGACAAAGTTAAACGGCTGTTTAATTTTAATGCTTCTAAGTTTTTGTTTCTCAAGCTTGGAGAAAACGTCAGGATGGTTTATCTGTTTAATATTATTTGTAATTTATGCTGCTACTCTGGTTTCTGCCTTTGTCTTTTCTTTATTTTCTAAATAATGGTGTCTAGTAAGCCTGTTTGGGCTGGGCAGATTATCTATGCATGACACAAAAATAATAAATCTAATAAAATCACTAGAACTAATGTGTTGCTACAATCTTTTATTTATAGATTAGTTTCTCTCTATAATAATAATAATAATAAGAATTTGCCTCAGAGTCTCTGCTGCATTGTTAATAAATCAGTTTTCAAAAAGAAACTCAAGTTTTCTCTAAGACTGTGAATCGTTTGCGGCGGTGGTGTTTGTGTTGTTTGTTATGTTATCTCAGGTCTCATATCTCTAAGTTTTATCAGTAACTAGTTATTCCTAAGGTTTTTATTCTTGCATTTGTATTTTGTGTGGTATTCTAATGTGTTTAAATGTGCTTAATGTGGACCCCAGGAAGATTAGCTGGTTGCTATGGCACCAACTAATGGGGATACTTACTACTTAATACTTAATAAAATAAAATAAAATAAAATAAAACAGGAGAAATTACGTTTTAATATGTCTAATATCAAGTGTCTTATAATAAATCACAACTCTTTAAATTTATTTTTGAAATGTAAAGTTAGAGTCAAGTTTGTTGACACTGAATTAACTTTTTAATTAACTTTTTGGGTGTCGCCATCCTGGTTTTTATCTATCGCCATCCTGGTTTTTATCTGTCTCCATCTTGGTTTTATCCATTGCCATTGCTCCAAATTCCATATTTCCAATATCACATGCACGCAGCATTGTACCTGCTAGTCATGTCTAAATGGTAACCCACAAGTTGTGAAAACATGCAAGAAGTCTCGCTGTCTGACGACCTATCCTGACCTTAACCATCTCACGAGAGTTTTGCACCTTGGGGGTTACCTTCGACAAACGACTCCTAAACATCAGCATGTTAGCATTATTAGCATGCTGATGCTAGCATTAATCTCAAAGCACCTCTGTGTCTTAGTCTGGCCTCACAGAGCTGCTAGCAGGACCGGAGTGTAAACTGGATTCAGGGTTTTTACACATTTTCCATTTAAAAATTCCAGACTTTTCCAGACTTCTCTGTAGACTTTTAAAACTGAATTTGACTTTCTGACTCGGGGAGGATGCTGTGACAAGATTTTACACAAAGCTTGCATTTAGCTCTCTTTTCTTATTTGGAATTGTATTTTGGGCATTCATTTTACCACTAATGCAGTTTTTGTTGTGGTATAAAGAGAATCTGATGATGCAGAAGACCTTCAGGACACGTCATAGTGGATGACACCTCCTCAGTTTGTATCAGCACGTCCCCACTGAATGAAAACAAGATCGGCCAGGTGAGCTGTGGTGAGCTGGAACACAGGTCACAGTTCCTCACGTTCATGATGTAAATAACTGAGCCAATCAGACTTCAACAAAAATGATCAGTGGATGGAAAATGGATAAATCCAAATTAGGAGGGGCTGCTTGTACCCCCCCCCCCCAATATGTAAAGTATTAGATTGTCCCAGTCTGACAGGCAGCGCTCTGCTCTGTGCTGTCAGCCTGCAGTTACCGGTTACTTTTTATTATTATATTATTATTGTTATTTTGCTCATTTTGCCACCAAAGTGCTGCCTATAGGTGATTGCCTATATGGAGGCGCCGGCCCTGGCTGTGACGTACAGGCGTAGAGGCAGCTCTGTAGGAGTCTGCGTTCAGTCATAGCCTACTTGATTGCGTTGCTTTCAACGACATCAGGCTCGCTCTGGCCCGTGCTCTCTCACTCAGAAGTAAACATTTTTGGCTGCTCCAAACTCTGCTCCAAACTCTCTGCAGGTTGTATGATCTATTTATTTTTAGAAATTTTTAATTTTATATTTTAGAAAACAGAATTGGGGCAACAGTCTGGAAACAGATGTTTTCTCTCTTTTCTTTTTTCCATATTTATCCATACCTGGAAATTATTAAAATCAAATTCCATACTCTTCCGTACTGCGTAGGAACCCTGTGGATTTTAGTGGTGAAATGCTGAAAAACATTACAATTCTGTTATTCATTATTATATTATGATATATCACATTGTTACAGAGCGACCGGAGACGCAGCAGAGTGTAAACACCTCTCAGTCCATTGTTAAACATTGTTAACTTGTTCCAGCTCACAGTGAGCATATTGTCTCTGGAGCGGCTCATTAATTATGTTGAAGGTGAACTATGACTTGGGGATAGGCGGTTATGAAAATTTCATCAATCTGGTGAGTTGGAGGGGGTGGGGGGGACCAGCTGCTCCTGTCAGAGGCCACTTCTGGTGGACAAGCAGGGGGTCAGATCAGGAGGGCTGGAGGGGATCTGTTACTCACAGTATAATAAGTAGAGAGGAGTCTGAGATTTCCATGTTTTAGGTGCAGACGTGCTTCAGTTTTGCAGCCAAAAGGCTCTAAAAACGAAATGTTACGACCCGTCGGTTCCTGCTGAAGAACACTAACAAATAGTTCCATCAGTAATTCCCTCAAACAGCTGCTCGCTGTAGTTTAATCAAATCAACAGGAGGAAATAGTGACTTTGTTGGGGACTATTTTCAGCGGCGGATTAATCCACATGTGGTGCTCTAGTGAGTGTTAGTGGCAGCAGGACGGTGGATGTGGACTGAGTCAGAATAAACTGTTGTTTGTGTTTTCTTGTTATAAATCTTCAAATTAAATGAAATAAGGAAAAATAATCCATACTGATCCATAGAAAAAGTAATAACCAGTTGCAGCAATAAAATTATGTTAAATGTTTGGCTGTTATTTTATTGACGAAAGTTGACGAATACTAAGAGCAATCCTTATAATAAATATATAAAATGTTACATATATCTATATATATACATGCACATATATATAAATAAATATGTAATAAATACATCAATAAATTATATAATATAATACATAAATATATATAAAAGTACTTGAGTCTTCATCAACAGAAACCAGACCCTGAGTCCTCTTTGCTCCCCAGGATGTCCTCCCTCTCCTCCCCCTGTCTCCCCCGTCCCTCCTGCAGAGCCAGAGACTTCCATAGCAGGAGGACATGTGACCTTCTGTGTCCGGGGTCGTGCCCTCCGCCGCCGCCACCGCCTCCCGTCTCTGACAGACGTGTAAACAGATGCAGCCGTTGTTTGCTGTGACAGGTGATTATAGTTGGCACCGGTGCCAAAGCAATTAAACCCGAGGGCTGACAGCGCCATTTGGCGGTCTGGTATTGTTCCATGGCGGTGTAATTGTAGCAGCACGTTTTCACCTGCAAGCCGAACATCATTAATGTGAGCAGGAAGGTGTTGGACTGTGTTAGTTTGATGTGTGGTAATGAGA
>CAKAOI010046755.1:0-48393 GCA_916701655.1 Sebastiscus albofasciatus
GCAGATGGGCTACAGCAGCAGAAGACCACCCGGTACTAGCACCGGCCACTTTATTAGGTACACCTTGTACCTAATAAAGTGGCCGGTGAGTGTATATTCTAAAATATACACTCAGTATAATGAGTACTTTTTACTTTATAAGTATATTTTAATGCAAATACTTATACTTGCAAAACCTTTACTTAAGTAAGATTTTGAATGCAGGACTTACAGTATACTATACAATACTACAGTATTTTTACACTGTAGTATTGCTACTTTTACTCAAGTAAAAGGTCAGAGTACTTCTTCCACTACTGTGTGAGAAAATGAAACACTGTTGTTTGAAATTGATTTAAAAAAAGATCCAATGTACTGTACGTTTTATTTTCAATAGCCAGTTATATAGTGCTCACAGTGACCTTTATAACATGATAATAACAAGAGAAACATTTATGTAGCATGCAATTCAGCGTGTTTCTCATGTAACAAAATTAATAATCGTTGTTTTGACACACTTCACAGATCCAAAACGTGTTCCCAAACTTTCCCTCCTTCACTCTGCTTGTCTTCAAACCGAAAACAAAATCTCAGCAAACCTCCTGTGGCTGATTGTAGAAGAACTGCTCCATCTCCATCCAGTCTTAGCTTTCAGATGAGTACGCCCAAAGTGGAGAAGTAAAACAGGGAATTAGGGAGTACTCACGGTGAGAGGGAGATCAGTTGTACGGAGCTTTTTGGCCAAGAAGAGTCGTGGATCAGGCTTATCATTGAGACAAGCCAAATGCTTGTCATTTCAGCTTAAAGCATTGGACTGCTTAAGTATTCTAGGCACAGAGACATTTGCTCAACACTTTGTTTAGATTAAGTTGGAAGGGAAAAAAGTATTGCTAAGCAGCATGGCTTATATCCATATTATTTGCACTTAAATAAATTGACTCCTTGTGGTTTTCCTTTTGACAGACACACTTACAAGCAGCAGCATCAGGCTCCTCTGCAGAATGGCTGAGTTGACAGCTGAGGAGACGGCGACTGATCTAACTGAGTGGCACGGCTGGCATGTGAGCAGTACATTTGAATTTTGATCTATCTTAAGTGGTTCAAATATGATATCATTACTTACTGTATGTGGTTTATTTTTTAATTTTACTGTTCAAAACTACATGGTTATAATAACTGATGGCTTAGCATTTAGCACAATCATCGCTTGTGGTGTGTAGACATTCTTATTAGTGACGAACATGTTTAAAATGGCTAAAACAACATTTCACCATCACTGCCATTTTGGTGTTTTCTTATTCCAACCCGGTCTCACAGGAAGGCATTCCGCGCGCATTTTAGGCTTTTCACACGTCATTTGTACAACACGCAACAAAACTATGGTAACGTCCACAGTTAGATTAAGGCAACAAAACCACTTAGTTATGTTTAGGGAAAACGTCATGGTTGGGCTTAAAATCAATACGTAAACTAAGTAAAATACGTACAGAAACAACGTAACATAGGTACGGAAAACACGTCAAGACGTCACTAAAAACCATGTGACAACATCACGAACATAACTTACAAAACAAAACACCGATCTCCTGGTTAAAAGTCGTGCGCCACTAGCTCTGAGCGTATAGCATATTTACACGGATGTGATTACATTGCAGTCAGCACAGACATGGAGTACAAATGATACACCTAAAGGCCCTTACCAGAGTTGCAAAGTCTGCTTATTATAAGCGACTTTGGGCTTGTTTTCCTGAAAAGTTGCTTACAAATGTTGGTAGTCGCGGGTTGAGGTTTTTTGGGTTTAGTTGACAAGAAAAATACAAGCTGAAAATGGATGTAAAAATGCAATGCAATGCAAATATGAAATGAAATGCATGTAGGTAAGGTTGCCTGTTTTGGGCTTTTTGGGGGTGAAGAGTTGCTTCTTTTGGACTTGTTTCTATAGACCTGGTAGCTTGTTTATCTCACGAGATCTGGCAACACTGGCCCTGACGCAACCAAGCTGACGGTCGGCTTTCAGACAGTTTGGGGCCGTCGGTGAGCGTCTGTCTTTTTTTGCAGTGTCCTGCACCGTCGGCTCTTGTCTGCCTGTGTCCGAATTTTTTCGGCCTATTCAGCATGTTGAATCAGCAGTGGCGCCCGTCTGTGAGAGAAATCACTCTGATCGGCTGTTCAGTTTAAACGAGTCAGTGCACGAGAAGAGAAATGGAAGTGAGGAAAGCAAGCCAACGAGTAAAGTCAAGAGGAAAAACACAGAGAGCTCTTCTCATTTTTCATCTTCATCTCATCTGATCATTCCAATAGACGGGATATTTTCACAACGACATGGCCATCTGGAATATAGCTAAGTGGTGAGAGAGAGTGGTGTGAAAATAGTTGGCTAACACCGCTTTGTTTCATGTGCGTATCAGAAAACCGGCTTGTATACCCGCAGTCCTCGGTCTTCCGGTTTCCCTTTTTGAATAACAAAACACAGACTACCGCCGCCTGCTGGTGTGGAGAGTTATATGCAACTTATCGGCCTGAACAAAGGCGCCATGAGGCAACGCAACAGTCGACCTTCATCGAAACTAGTTCTTTGATGTCGGGTTGGTGTGGTTATGTGATGTGGCCTGAAACCAAGAAAGGCATTCTTATTGCACGCTAAATGCCTTGCGCATTACCATGTCACTCATACGCCTTTTCGTGCGAACGGACCGCATATTCTGTTGACGACATCAGTAGAATTGTTGACAATGATGTCTGGTCCACATCCAGCACGTAGGTGTGGTCATGATTCATAGACCCTGAACGCAGGCTCGATCTGGTGGGTATTATCAAACCGCACAATGCTCTTTGAACTTGTTGTCTCTCTATGTCATTATTGTATCGATGCAGTTGAGACTGATGTGGCACCACCTTTAAGAGAATCAGCAGTGGTCCAAGGTGCTCATTATATAATAAATCATTACCGTAAATGGCAGCTAAGTGTTCCTTTGAAAGGTCTGAGTCACTGCCGCTGCCAGTAGTAGTGTTGTAGTAGCTGAGTCAGGATACTGTGGCTCCTGTGTTTGATTATAACCCAGAGTCTCAGGGCTCCACATGTCTCCCAGGGTGTCTCTCACAGGCTGTTTCTGTGAAGAAAATAAGGGAAAAAGGACAATGTGTTTTGGCCCGCATGAGTAATGAAACCACATTTCTTCTCTCTCGCACGGAAAGGAGCGAGAGAGCGAGAGAGCGAGAGAGCGAGAGAGCGAGAGAGCGAGAGGCGGATTCAAAATCTTAGAAAATTGACACAGTTTGCTACTTCCAAAAATGTTGTTTTCCGACTGGTAATAACCGGGATTACTTTCACTGATTTATAACGGCGTTAAGCTTTGCGTGATACTTTTTCCGCAGCCATTTAGGTGCTTTCACAAAATCCGAAACCCGGTTGTCCCAGTCGCAGTGGGTGGCGTATAGCTGCAAATAAAATGAGTCACATTTGAACAAGGTTGTTTTTTTTTTTTTGGTTTACTCTTTTAATGAATGGTTGAACTCTGGAAGAATTGGTTTGGCTCCTTAACCGATGACAGCCACGGACCACAAAATAGAGATATCAGGTCCGGTGAGCTGTGAATAATGAAGATTTATGGGGGGGCGCTGTAGATATCTACGAGGTGTCCCCCATGGCTCCCACATTTCCTGTCATGTCCAGAAAGTTGACTCCCTCCCTAACCTCAACGTGAGAGTTCACTCTCATCACTACCACCTCCCCTACTGAGTCCTCTGCTGCTAACTCCCTTCACCTCCCCTCTCCCCAAACTCTTATAGAGATTTAGATAGATGCACCAGGGTATTGCACCTTTCCAAAGCCCTTTTTTTCATTTTGAATTATTTCTAGTGTGGAAAAACACAAGCTTATATACTCGCTGATTGAGGAGAAACCAGAGCTAGCTGCGCCTGATGGCAGGGAAGGAGGGAAAAAAATACAGCAAGAAAAATGAAGATATTTTTGCAAGTCTTTGTTAGTGTAACTGTACTGCTGACGATGTTTGGATCCCTTATTATCTCCTTCTGATTCACTGCAGTCGCTTGACACTGGTTGGCTTCTTCTCACCCCTATTTAAGTCTTTACACAACGAAACACGGGCAGTGCTTCAAGGTTTGTATTCCAGTAGTGTCAGTGTGAAAGATGGTTGCACTGCAACTCTTTCCCTGGAAAGAAAGGAGATTTGGACGTGGGCTTTGTTGGATAAATTGTTAATAACTATAAAGCATAAACATGACTTAGTGCCAGGGGAGTGGATACACACAATGCAGTGGTCCATTTATCTACGGTACTTTATACTTGATTAAAACATTTTGTAGGTCATGCTGACAAGGAGAAAATTGTAAATCTATTTACTCACTTGACAAACCAAATTCTTTCTCATACGGAAAACATCACTCTTGTGAAGCTCCTTTTTTTTCCATATTTATTTAAAGGTTTATTTGGGATATTGATTTTATGGTTGCAGTTCTAGTCTTAAAGGTGCAGAGTGTGTAGGATTTGGCGACATATAGTGGTGTGGTTGCAGATTGCATCCAACTGAGTACCCCTCCGCTCACTCCTCCCTTTACAAGACTGTGAGCCGCCGAGTGCATAACCCTGGCAATGCATTTCGCCTCGCTCAGAGGCCATCCTTACCATAATAACACTACTTTAGGAGCCACGGAAGTCAGTGGTACCACGGTGTCGCACTCTTTCGACGGAAAGGGCTGTCTGACGGCGAGGTAAAGCAGTTGTGGACTGGTGCAGCAGAAAAATGTAAAAGGCCCACCTGAAAAAAATCAATGTCAGTTTACAGTAAGTGAAGCCTATACACTATTTAGAATATTTTCACCGCTTTGCCTTACCATTAGGGAAGTGAAGCCGCTATCTATGCTCTCTTCAAAGCCACCAGACTCCATTGACAAAAGCAGTAATTTTACCTTGCAGAACACGGGAGTTGCTGGTCTACTTGTGCCTCGATTATTTGTGTTATTGTGTGGCCTTCAGATCCGAATTAGAATCCACACAGCAGCAGCCGACCACCATCTGAGTTATTATAAGGATGTATATATACTGTATATGTAGCAGCGTCATCATCCAGAAAACTACGTCAGGTCACCTGGGGAAAGGTTTTGAGAATGGCTTTTTAAAATAGCATTTTGACACGACAAAATACATACTTCGACCTAAATGTTCAGAACATCCAGCCTTGTGAGATTCTTTTCCGCTCTCTGTGTTAAGCAGCAGTCAGAACAGCAGCAGTCAGCACTGCGGTTGCTATTTGTAGACATACCAGTAAATACAAAACAATGTCTCCCCTCAACATTTCAGAATAACTACAGGGGGGATTTTTTGACAGGAGGCAAGTTTTGCTTTTTGGCTCTCTCACCCCCCTCTTAGCGCTGAACCTCAGTCCGCCTCTTTCTCTCGCTCCTCTTGGCCCCTGCTGTGTGAGGCGTCCAGGTTGTAAAGGATACGGGTTGTGGTTGTACATAGCTCAGATGAACTGAATTCCTGGCAGCGTGGCATGTCACTCGGAGGAACAGTAAGATGTCAAGGCCAGCGAGCCATGAATGAAGAAGGGAGAGGGAGAGAGAGAGAGAAAGAGGGAGAAAAAAGCCCATGAGATTGAGTCTAGGAATAAGATGGATGAGGTGAGAATTCCTTTTCATTATAGAAGCCGATCAGGACGAAAAAGTTTAGCTTTTTTATGCTGTTTTAACATAAAGAATTTTCTGCTTAGTATGAATTCTTTTCCACATCTGCGGGTAGTGAACGTCTAAACGAGCAGCTGTGTTTCTACATCAGGCGAGATGGAGGCCTACTGTATTCCTGAAAGTCATGATTGTATTTAAAGGAACAGTTTGACATTTTATAATAGGCCTATTCGCTCTCTTGCTGAGAAGATAGGATCAATTAAACTCTCATCTATTCATTAAATATTAGGGCTGTCAGTCGATTAAAATATTTAATTGCAATTAATCGCATGATTGTCTATAGTTAATCGTGATTAATTGCAAATTAATCACATTGTTTATCTCTTCAAAATTTACCGTTAAGGGAGATTTGTCAAGTATTTAATACTCTTATCAACATAGGATCGGGCAAAGATGTTTGCTTTATGCAAATGTATGTATATATGTATTATTGTAAATCAACTAACAACACAAAACAATGACAAATATTGTCCAGAAACCCTCACAGGTACTGCATTTAGCATAAAAAATATGCTCAAATCATAACATGGCAAACTCAAGTCCAACAGGCAACAACAGCTGTCAGTTGTGTCAGTGTGCTGACTTGACTATATGACTTGCCCCAAACTGCATGTCTGTAAAGGGGAGACTCGTGGGTACCTATAGAACCCATTTTCATTCACATATCTTGAGGTCAGAGGTCAAGGGGCACCTTTGAAAATGACCATGCCAGTTTTTCCTCGCCAAAATTTAGCGTACGTTTGAAGCGTTATTTAACCTCCTTCGCAAACTGCTTCACAAGCTAGTATGACATGGTTGGCACCAATGGATTCCTTAGGTTTTTCTAGTTAAGTTTTTAATTAAAACAATGATAATAAAATACAAATAAAATACAACTGCAAAAGCCTGATTGACCTTAGTCACCAGTCGGGCTCTGGGAAGGCTCAGAAGGCCTCTATCAGCTGATCTAAGAGGGCGCACAGGCTCATAGTGGGTAAGTTAATCTTTCACGTAACTAGGGGCCTGGCTATTTAAAGCCTTGAAGGTCAGCAATAAAAAAATAAAGTACTATTTTAACAAAATATTCAAGTATAACAACTTTAATTTTGTTTAGTTTGGGTTTAGATATCTGAGTTATTGCTCCAGATCTTCCCTATATGCTATCAAGCCTTCTCTCTCTACTATACTGAACTACTGCACCTTTTTAAATGGTAGATGTGCAGAGAACAGCTAAAGGTTGGCATCACACAAATTCTGGCACTTGATATGGAAAAGAAAGATTGAGGGCGGAGGAGGACAATGTAATCCTCTGGGCAGCAGACTCTCTGATTTGTGTAAAAAAAAAATGCATATCATGAGGTTCGTGCTTGAACTAGATCCAAGACCGACTAACCTCGTGAATGGTATAGTGTGTGAAAAGAGTTGAATTCAGACCCACATCAACAGCAGAATTTGCTTTACTCCTGCATGTGTTCTTGTTTTCCACTGAATAATGGGGCATACACGGGAGACTGGAGACTGGAATAGCTTGTGCCATTAATCACCGGCTAAAAATAAAACTCACAGAAGTGAAACCGTAAGTGATAGAGAAGGTGACCAAAACAGTGACTCTCTAGAGAGTACGGTTAGAGATGTTGAAAACAGCTTAATCATTCCCTACAATGTATGTGTGTGTCTGCCTGTATGTGCATGTGGCTATATAATACAATGTGTTTCAAAGAGCCAAACTGCAGAGAGAGACTATCACTCATGGCCCAACCTGTGTGTGTGTGTGTGTGTGTGTGTTTGGAGAACCCAACATGGCGCTGATTGTACTTTATTTACAGCCGGCTATAAATACATATACGCACCTTTTTATGGTCAACTCATAACTGAAGCTATGAGACACTCTTCACTCTCAGGCCTGTTAAGACGAATGGGCGTCTCGTTGTAGCATATCAGATGGAGGATGCAGACGGAGGACATATCATAGATACGTGTTTTCTGCACTGTGCTGAGTTGAGATCACGCAATCGCACACTTTGCGCAGCTTGACACCAAAGACGAACACAAAGATAAATACAACGTTTGGTTATTTGCCTGACTTTGCTTCTCAGGGTCACGTTACAGATGTGCGTATTTCAAACATCATTCTTGTCATCTGAAGGGGAAAAAAAATAAACCGCCTCCGTATTGTAAGCTGTTACTGTAAGTTATTGTGTGCCAGTCGCAGCAACACTGTCAACTGACCTCTCCCGAACCTCACTCGCATTGTTTAGCGTTGCAGCGTTGAGCCAGACGTCTTATTGTTTTCGCTTTTGGGGTTTCTCTCACGCTCACCCTGTCACTGTGGAGGGTCTTTCCAACGCAGCTGACCTCACACAGCGAACTCTGGCTTTGTTATGAAGCATTATGCTCTCTGCAACATCTTTGTACACATGGCAGCGAAGGCTTAAATGTCTTGTGCGCATATCTGCATTCTTGCAAGCGCAGGCAGGATTTGTGTGTATGTTCCTATCTGTGGTTCAAAACCTCTTGTTGAAGGCCCAGAAACACAGGTTGAAGGAAGCTGGAACAGGCTCAGAAACAGCGAGCAGAGCAAGCACGAGTCCAAGACTTCAAGTGGAAACTATTCCAGACTAAAGTCCCATCTGCTTTCACTTTAGAGTCTGAGTCCTAAACTAAATAAAGATCCCTCCTGAACACTTTTATTGCCCCTCTCTTTCTTTCTATCCATCCTCCTCTCCTCTCCTCTCGTAGTCTTTTCTCGGTATCTCCTATAACACAGATTCTCTTTATTTTTACATTGCGGTAGTGTCAGAGAGTTGAATGAGAGCAGGCTATACTGTATTTATTCCCTCCTCTCCCCCTCTGGTTGCAAATAAAACTGTCCCGCAGTGTTAAAATGAGTTAAAATGTCCCTAGTAAAGGCCAGATCTGATCCCTCTCATTTGCAACACTTGAGTTTATTTATTTTTTATTGATGTGTACTCATAGACTGTATATAAGAAATGGACGTAGTCACTGTGACGTCACCCATTGGTTTGTGGACTGCTATTTTGAAAGCCTCGGGTTTGGCATTTTTGGCTGTCGCCATCATCTTGGTTTTTGGCTGTTGCCATCTTGGTTCTTTACAACCAGAAGTGACAACAGAGGGTGGAGCTAAGTACAACCAGACACTGAATAAGACATTTTTAGTTGACCAGAATGTTACAATTCACTTTCATGAACTGAAAACACACTTAGAAAGAGTTAAATTTGTATAGCTGGGCATATAATGTACGATTTTAGAAATGTTGTTGTGTAATTCCTACTCCTACAGTACGAGTAGATTGTTTGTGATGTAAAGCCAAAGCTCGCGCTGTACGGTCCCGTCGACCCCTGCGGACCGTTCTAGCTACGTTTTACTATATCTCTTTTTACATTGTTATCTTGATAGCTACGCTCTGATTACTGTAAGAAAAGTAGAAATAAGGCCCCGACGTTGGGGAATTGGCTCGTGGCTCTGCTTCAACTGTGCGAGAGCCTGTGGACGGCCAACCAAAATTTCAGATTAATTTCAATGTCAGAAATTAATCGATCTTCGGTCCCCCCTTTACACTGAACGGCAAACGACGCCTGACAAAGCTGAAATTCGGTCTGACTCTAAAATGAGTCGTGCGGCTAAAAATTCGGGCCAGAAATGAACTTAAATTGTACAGTATATGCCCAGTTCAAGACGAAAACACCAACACCCAGCCGACAACACCATGGTAGCAACCTATCAATCACAAGGTAGCCACGCCCTAAAACATCCCCTCCTTTATGGTCTATTTGACTCTAAATGGGACCATAATGTACTAAATGAACATCATGCTGTATTGAAGAAGACTTGAAACTAGTGATTGAGACCATAAATTCATGTTTACAATGTTTACTGAGGTAATAAATCAAGTGAGAAGTAGGCTCATTTTCTCATAGACTTCTATACAATCAGACTTCTTTTTGCAACCAGAGTTGTCGCCCCCTGCTGGCTATTAGAAAGAATGCAAGTTTAAGGCAATTCCGCATTGGCTTCACTTTTCAGACCCGGAGGTTGCCCACTGGGTTTACTGAAATAACTTTTACTTTCTTCTCATTTAAAATGCCTACTTGCTCCTCCTGCTGACATTTTTATATTGATCTTGATTGTTGCCTGTCCCAGCATGTGAATTCAATGTTCCACTTATGAGGTACAAATAGCTGAAACCACTTGAGGGGAAACTATATGTTGGCGAGTTAAAGATGCCCTTTGTTAGTCACATTTCAGCGCATTTCTTTTTTTATCCTTTCATCTTGCTGCCATTTTTATTCGTTCAAAAGAAGGAGCTTACTGCTCAGTAGAGAATTAATGGCAGGCAATTTTATTTATTGCATATGTTCATGTGTTTATACCGTCAGAATTGGTGCATGTGTGTTTTACATCAGTAGTCATTGCTCTCTTCCAATACTGTGATACGGGAAAAGAGTGGGGGGAATAAAGGGATGCGCTAAAAGACATTTATTTGTTTGTGATGTTTGAGTCATAGGGAGAAAAGAAAACATGTTTGGCGGGACAAAGGCATGATTTACCATCCTGTCATTTAAGTGCCTTGAAGATCATCGTTTGATAGAGTAAAGTATAATTCTCCTCACAGTTTTCTGAGGTTGCATCACACAAATGTTTGTCTCTGAGGCCGAGACAACATCTATCAAAGCCATCTTTTTAACTTGCTTCCCAGCAGCGCAAACAACCGCAGAGCAGCACGGCAGCATTGAATATTCCAATCAACTCAACAGACAGAATTGTTGAGTGCAGTCTGCGCTACCATAATGAATAGTCACCACACTAAACCAAGACAATCCGACTGAGTCTACACCACAATTTTAAGTCCCACTAAATTGTCAAAGCGCAGCAGCTCGGCTGCTGGAGGTAGACCGAGAGAATCCACGTTTAAGTGTCTGTGTTTCTAACGTCAACTGAGGGAGCTCCTACACAGTGAATTACATCCATCTGCTGATGTCGTTTCCAGCGCGCCGCCTTCCCCCCGCCTCTCCCTGCATGGTATGGTTTGGATTGTCACACTCTGCAGCCAATGCAATCACTGGGCCGACTCCGAGGCATGCGCCGCAGCCCGTAGCCAACGGAGGCCATGTTTTTGTTTGTCTAAACAAACACTGTCCATTTTTGAAGTTTGGTTTGTTTGAGTTTCAAATAACAGACACCAAAGGGGGGGATTGGAGCTGTTGGGCGCTGAACAAAGACTTCTCCATGCATACAAATAATTTATAAAATGAATGAAACGCTCCTTAAGTCCACACGGATTTGGAGAGGCATCTGAACAAAGAGATGATGATGAATTTGTGGCTGACCGCATAATCCCAAAGAGACATTTACCGTATATTTATGGGGAGGTAATTCTGTTTGCTGATGTGCAGTCTAACTGACTGTCTGGGGCTTGGTATTACAGGTCAGAGGAGGGCAGACTGCCTACCGGCTGCAGGGTCACATGTGACCTCCTGGTGCGGGAGACATCGACAGGCCTCCCATCTAATGCTTCCCATGGGACTCTAAGCAGCCACACAGGGTGCATGAATAAGTCATGAAGTGCAGACCTGTTTTTATCTCCTTCTAATCACCATCCCTTTCTTTCTTTTTCTCTCTTTGCTTCTTGCTTATTTAAATTCACAAAGAGAGTCTCACTTCATTAGAGCAAAACTAGCCAGCTCATCTACGGTTCAGTTTTCTGTTAAGATATGCACGCTCGCCCCTCTTCTTCTTCTTCCCTCTCCTCGATTTGTCCTTTGGGTCCTCTTGTGGTGAAGAGGACAATTTATTCATCTATTGATTTACTTGTTTGCATGTGAGGGAGGAGGATTTCTCTCTACGGAGAGCCCAGATCTGGCCAACCGAGTCAGATCAAATATATAAGTTAGTCCCCTCTGAGAAACAGACAGACACGTAGAATAAAATGATGAATGTGAATCAATAATTACAAGAGAAAAACGTGGGAGATTCATGGCTTGTCATTTTTGGATCCATTCGTTTGTTAATGCGCAGTTCCAATGAACTGTGAATTGTTGTTGTACTGTAAGAGCTATTCATTTGTTGTTGTTTCACTCATAATAATTAGTATTGTTTGATTTATTATTCTAGATATTTAGGTTAAAATTTGGTGATAGTGTTTTTTTTGCTAGTTATTTGTTCAGTTTAATTATTTTCTTGTTTAGTAGCCTATATTTAGTTTTTTGCGTAATTAATATTTTGTTTTCTTTTGCTTATGAAATGGGTAAAACTGTGGGCACCTGTGGTTATATAGGTAGGTAGGAAGGTATAGGACCAGCATGCACCTGGGTGGGCTTATGGTTTTTAACCAGAACAAGAGCGACAGCGACATCCGTGTTTTCTTTGTGATTGTTTGCTTGCTTTTTGGATAAAGAAATCATCATAAACACATTTTGCATGGAAAATTAACATACCCATGGTACGTCAGTGGCTCTTTGATTTAAAGCTTCAGTAGGCTGAATATTTTGGAATCATTGGGCAAAAAATCCATAATAACCTTTCAGCATATTGTAATTCAAATGTTCTGAGAGAAAACTAGACTTCTGCGCCTCCTCATGGCTCTGTTTTCAGGCTTTGAGACTTGGAGACTTTGGCCAATCATAGGTCATTTTAGAGAGAGAGCGTTCTTATTGGTTGTGCTCCAGCTGGTGGGCGGTGCTTGGTATTTCTTCAACTGTTCTCAACATGGCTGCTGGGTCACAAACCTTCTCATTTTACAGCTAAACGGTACACTACAAGATGTGTCTGAAAACATTTGAGGTGAGAAATAGGTATTACAGTAACAGAATATTGATTCATATTTGATCAGCGCCGCCTAGTTTGACCGGTTACTCGGAGTTTGCGAGTGATTGACAGCTGCTCGAAGATGTCAGGCTTCAGCTCGGCTCTGATCGATTGTTTTCCTCCGGTCTGTGAAATCTTGCAGATGCCATTAGGAGCACCGGAGGACACAGAGGCACATGATTTTTTTCAGATTACCTGTCTCGTGCACTACTGTCAGGATATAGTGCCCATTTTATAAAAGTAACTTATTTTAATCATATTTGCTCCATTTCTACCTACTGCTGCTTTAAATTTGATTTTGATTTTCCTGACAAATGGCCAATATAGTTGTTTTTATTTCATCCATCCCCTAGGGGAACAAGATCTGCATGATGTGGGACTAGAGGTCAAAGGTCAAAATACAAATCCCTTAAGAAGTGAGAAAGGCTACAAGGATGATTGACTGCGAGAGAAAAGAAAACAAACTAAACTGGTAACCTGATGCCCCCTCGGAACTAATTTATGTATAAAATGTGCAGAAAAGTCAGAAAAAACATTAAGGTTCAGAATGCAGCATGACTGAAAAGACAAAATACGGCCTCATTGTTTTTATGTCTCGTACCAGAAACGGTTCACACACCTGACTTTTCCTATCACGTGTGCAACAGGATAATCTTTATAATCCAACTAGGCAAAAAGATGAGAAAATCAGGATGAAACAAGTGACAGGGAAGTTTGTTGTTGCCTTTGACATGCTGGTGACATCTTTGAAGACATTTCGTAAAACATAAAACAGATGCACATTAACATCGGCATTCAGATCCTGAACTGAGCCGTGTTTCCACATACAAGAAAACAGCGATTCGCTGTTTTGGTATGTAACTATGTACAGCCTCTTCAGTATAACAGTGAGTAAACGTGACATGTTATCATATTAGCTGAGGCAATGTCAAATCCTGACCCACAATAGAGAAAAAAAAACAATTTTATTTATTTATCCTGAATTTTTTGTTATATTATGTCGTGCCTTGCTATGTGATGTTATTTGTCTAAACATTTGCTGGCGTCCTGTCATTCAACAGATCGAATTCTGCAGAAACCGACAAGCAGAAAAACACATTTTCAGGAAAAAATATCTAGAGCAAGCAAGAAAATATGAGCTTGGCAGGAAGAGACAAGAACGGAATATACAATCAGGCAGACAGGAGGTAGTAAATCAGGGTTATAGTAAAACGTGGCTTCTGGTGTGTGGTATGGGTGTGTGTGTGTGTGTGAACACAAATGTATGCTGGTCACAAATCTGCCCATCCTAACATGCATCCATGGTAAAAAGAAGACCCATTGAGCAACATGTGCATCTATTTTGAGTGGAAATGTTTTTGCCAAGCGCGAATCAAAAGACTCAAAAAACACAATCTGTTTTTCATATTTATTACATTTTAGCCAGCTGGGAAAGGAAAACTTTCACTGGCAGTTATATTTGTGCATCACAAACATTGTCACTGTCACTTACAAATACGTCACTTAACTTTGTGAGTATGCTTGAGGCTCCCATGATGCATTTATCAAACTCCAAAACAAGACGGAGAATGGATGAAAATATCAACAGATGGATGACGCATCCTTTCATTTGCCAAGATCAAGTCTGCATTCACAGTCAACAAGCTTGTCAACTGATAAAATTCTCAGCAGCTGATCTTTTATTATACAAACTAGTAACCTCTTAGCGATCTGACGGCCGCTACTCTGTCTTTCGGAGGTTCGATCGATTGGTACCAACCATGTCATGTTAGCTTGTCGGGACAAACCATGGATGCATAAAGAGAACTGGATACAGAGTTGGAGGCGGGCTCCCGTTCATTCCTATGAGAGTTTTTCAGTGGCGCATGAAGCCATAATGGCTCGACTGCTGAGTGATAAAATATCCGGATCATTCGGCGATCTTCCACATCCATTGGGCCCATAGAGCAGGTGCAGTAGCGTTTCCTTTAACTCCACCTCCCAGCCTTCGATCTGGGTCCCATTCACATGAACGGAGGAATAGAAAAAACTCGTCTATTAATGCATTTCACAACTTTTAGGACCTAATGATTTAAATAAGGGCAATCCAAGTGTTCATACTGGGAAGTTCATTTACCACAAAAAAAATGATCCGCTGATTTACGGACATCTCTTTCCCAATGTAAGTCTATGGGAAAACTTTTTTTTGGGCCCAATGGCATCACGTGACAGGCAAGTTGTAGTACCACCGTTTGGCCACTACAAAAATGTGCTTCAACGCCCGGTGCTCTTCCTAGGGGCTGTGGACAAACGCTAAATAATGCTCCAAAATTTAGTCAATTTTTGCGAGGAAAAACTGTCATGGCCATTTTCAAAGGGGTCTCTTGACCTCTGACGTCAAGATGAATGAATGAAAACTCTGAGATGACAGAGTGAAAACTGTATCTTATTAGATAAACAGATGTTGACAAACGGTATAATTTGCAGTTGAAAAAAAGGTAATAAATCGCAATATATCACAATATATGTTATCATAATACAAAATGTTTAAAATTGAATATATACATATATATATAGAGAGAGAGAGTCATGTATCTTCAGATTTATCTTTTTCCCATTTGTGAGAACGAGAGTGAGAGTAAGAGAGTGAGAGTTCGTAGAGGGGGTTTTAAAAGAGGACATTGAAGTTTACTTTGTACTTCCTGGTTATAATTCAGGATAAAAAAAAAAACTTTTTGCTGTATCTCAACGCAGGCAGTCTAAACCTAGCTGAGCTTCAAGCAGTCAAAGGTATTAAACTGGTTCTTAAGCTTCTCCAGATGTATATACGCTGGTAAGACCCTACCCTAGATATACTGTACCAGATGAGGTGGATGTGACTGGGAGCACAATAAACACTGAGCTGAATATATGTCTTAACTGTGAAGGACAGATATCTCAGTAACATCGGCAGCAATTGCAGGGCTAAGACGAGCAGCTTTCACAGTAAGCCACAATGAAAGGCTCAGAGACGCCGTGATGAGCAGTGTTATAAGCTGCACTCGCCCAGAATAAAGTTGAGGCTGCTTTCTTGAACTTTTTTTTTTACTTTCTTTAGTAGGATAAGGATTTGTGAGAGAATGTGGGGATCACTCTGGTTTATATGGCTAGTTTTGATTGGTTTAATACGGTTGATCCAGTCATACCATCTTTGTGGGGTTTCAGAGGATGGAGAAGAAGGGAGGAATTTGCAAAAAAAATGCAAAGAAGATCATAAAAAGGCACTCACTTTTTACAATATACCTCACCAGAAAAGTGTACCACAATGTGCACAACCATGATTCAGGGTACGGTGAAACCTTCGTGACAGGTGGAAGAGGATGGTGGATGGATTTAGACTCAGACTGGAGGTCTCCCACACTCCACAAAATCACAAAATCACATGTGATGTTTTCTAATTATGGGTATCTGTGCAACCAAAATCTAATTTAAGTAACTCTGAGTTTGCTCCCAACTAACGTCAGCAATTTTCTTTTAAAAAAGAGAGAAAAACTCAATGTGAGTTCAATAACAATTCAACATGATCAGCTGTGAATGGTCTGCACTCAACTGACACACAACAATTGTGCAAGCAGCTACAAAGTATTTCACTCTGAGGAGCTGCTCTGGTGTCTTTCGCTCTCCAGCTAATCCAGTTCACAGGTTTTCATAAACTCTCTAAACACACAGATTTAGTCCAGCCAGCAGAACTGAGAGAGAAATTACACTGCGACCATATAAGGGCATCACGTCTCCTGATGTGCAATCTCAAATGCAGCTGTGTGTGTGTGTGTGCTCTTGTACTTTGTAAGCACTAGTTTGAGCTTTCGACCTTGAGAGTGAGGATATTTTTGAAAAGTGAGGACATTTTCACTGCTGCAAAAGCCAGTTTGGAGGTTTTGACTATGCAGGTTTGACAGTTAAGGTTAGAAATAAGATTATGTTTCAGGTTCAGGTTAGGTAAGGGTTAAGAGTTAGAGGTTAGCCATTGTGTTTGTTATTGTGATGGCCCGGGTTAGGGTTTGGGGCTAGGGAATACAATATGTCAGTGACTGTCCTTACAAGTGTTTGAGAGAGGGTATATGATATGTTTTTGTGTTTAGTTTCTATGTCAACATATGCTGAATATGTGTATGAGAGAGAGAGTATGTGAGTACGTAGAGCAGGGGTGTCCAACCTTTTTCCCTCTGAGAGCTAAGTTGACAAAACGACAGTGGCCAAGAGCTACTCATAGCACCAAGTTGTACATCACCAACAGCAGACATGATTTCTGTCTTACTTTTATGGTCCTTTAATAACATTTCAACCACCTCAGTCATCGCCTCTGCTACAATCGCTATAGGCGAAGGGCTTTTTGTGTTTGTTAGGATGTTCATCACTAAACGAAGCATCTGTTGCTGCATTGGCCTTCTTCGTCAGCTGTGGTAAACAGAGACTGTTGTCTTTTAAGAGTTGTTTTCAGCTCCTTTACCTTCTCTGTATACGTAGACTGCTACCAGCCGGAAAGTCCCATGAAAAGTTGCTGTGAACTTTGGTAAAGTGGCGCTCGATGTTACATCTTTTACCAACTGACGCACTCACACCGCACACACACATTTGTCATTCACATTTGTCAAAAACAACTCTGTTACCCATTCCCTTTAGCGAGCTACAGGTAGCAAGTGAGCTACTTGTTGGAGACCCCTGCTATAGACAGTGTGTGCATATACACAAGCATATATATACATTATGTATCTTGGTGGTGTATATTTCACCATGTACAATAAAATATCAACTTTATTTTTATTTTTTCTGACTTGTTTTTGACACTATTGTGTCGCTTTCCCAAATACAACATTAGGGTAAATCCCTCTCTACCTGAGCTCCCAAAAAGGAATCAATGAAAACTCTCAGTGTAATATTATTTCTCCATTTTACAATGTCACATGTGTTGCTCTCAATCCCAACATGTCAGAACCGTGCTGTAATGTTCCAAAAATGCAGCAATTTCTCATCCGCCAGAAGCGTCTCTGGATCTTTGTACGCACGGCGTTTCTTAAAGGAGTCTGGGGATAAAACATGGAATGGGTTTGGAGGGAATACAAGAATGAGAAGAGGGAAAATCAAGAAAGTATAAAATCAAGAAAGGGAGAGAAAGCAGGTGGACTGAGCGTGAGCGTCTGACCTGCAAAGCAGCCCACTGTGCCAGATCTGACTCACTTTCGCTTCATGCTGAGGGTGGGGACGGTCTCAAATGTGCTCACCCTGAAATTCATTCGAGAGAGACAAATCGACAGAGTGACACGGATACAGGCCAACATTTTGGAGGTGGGGGATCTCTGGAATGTGCCCCATTGTTGGCCTCCTAATCTAATAGATTTGATAGGAAAGTTCATTTTGATGAGTAGTCTTATCCACAGAAGAGGCTCAGGAGGAAGTGGCTATTCGGGTGGCTGTGGCCCCCCTGCATACCGAAATCCTTATAAGCTCTCTATAAATTAACCCTCTTGAGGAATTCACTTCCAGATTCGTCTGTGTGTCTTCCACAGTCTCTTTAAAATGTATTTGAGGTCCTGCTGTCCACTAACCTGATGCTGTTAGATGGTTTGTTTCACAGAACCATCTGAAAAGCCGGCATTGGAAACTGTTTGGAAAAAGGGCTGGCGCTTTCAAAGAATACTTGACAGGTGATTGGATGAACCATCTGTCAATCAAATTAACAAAAGCGAAACTAACTCAGTTTTGTTCTTTGCTCTTCTTTCAATGAAGAAATACTCTCCAGTTTGGATATAACTGATGCTATTGCAGCATTTACGCTAACCTCTTCAGGAGCCGCCATTGATAGCCTCCTGACAGGCTGCTTCACCACTGTGCAATATTTTTATAGTACCCAACTCTGCTTCTATATTTATCTCACTGCCTCTTATACTGTATATACTGTATACGTTCTTAATAGGCCTTTGTACAAAGTATTTCCTGTTATTATTGTAATATAACTTATTACTTTTAATGGAGCTTCCCAGCGAAAAGTATTTTCACACGATTGTACTTGTATAACCGGCGTGACAATAAACATCTTGAATCTTGAATCATTGTTGTTTAGAACGAACAGTCGCCTCTCACCAGGACTCATGCTACGTGTCCACAGGATCCGTCATTTCCACGCTTCCCATGCAAATCAGGGGGCATCCAGCGCAACTCGCCACCTCTGCAAACTCCCTAAAAACTTTTAAACTAATCGTTGTCGATCTAAAAATGAAGACAGATTCAGCAACAGCGTAGCTTATTTCTCGCCTAAAATGGTTTCAGAAACACATTTAGGTGAACTATTTTTGTAATATAAGAGAAAGAAGTTTCCAAACAAGCCGCCATGTTGGTTCCGGTTCGAAAGCTGGAACCACCACGCTTGACTGGAGCAGCTCCTCACATGCAGGACGCTGATTGGTCTGTTGTCTGGCGAGCTGGACACAAACGCATCACTTGAAGCCTTACAAGATGGATTTTTGTTTGACATGTGATCCCACGATTCTCGCGTGATCTCATGAACATCGCAATAATCCATCTGCCGTGCAAGGTTAGTTGTCCTCCATCACAGGCACCAATGCTGCAAAGATTCCTGTATATTTGTAGTTTTTGGCCAGCCAAGTGAAAGTGATTGATTTTTCTTTTTTAGGTTTGTTGTTGATTCTCTGGACTGAATGTGAATCTGAAAGTGTCTGCAGATAAATGTCAGTGTCTCTCTTTGCAATTACTTCAGCAGCAGTTATGAAGCAAAGGTCAACAACAAATTTAGGAGGAGGAGCAGCAGAGAACGAAAGATGAGGAAAGTAAGGAAGAGCAGGAGAGATTATTTGCTTTTGTTGCAGGGGGTGGGGGAGTCGGTCTTGTCATTTTAAAGGGTTTCGAGGGGATGTTTGCTCACACTCTTAATGGCTTAAAAGGACTGGAAGCATCTATCTTTCTCTCCGCGCATTTCAGGGGGGGGAAAGCCCAAGAGGAATGGACCAATTCTGCCTTGTGACTGATTGCACAAACTCCAGCAGATACGCCCCGGCAGCACACGTGGAAAAATACCATTATTAAAGTAAATATCACAATGGAATTTCCATTATGCTGACATGAAGTGGGGATACACTCCATATTACTAAATCCCATGAAACCAGTTTACATTTTAATGCACTCATCAGGAGTTCAGTAGAATGGGATTTTGTGTTTTTATTGAACGTAGCAAAACAAAGTTCGGTACTCAAGCTGAAGAAATACTTGTGTACTTATAGATAAACAGTAGATTCTTCTCATCGCTCTGTAGAACACTGTTTTATCATTTCACAGTTTGATAAGGCTACTTTACATCCATCTCTTGTGACTCTGTGAGTAAGTGCATGATATAAACTGTACATATTTACAGTATAATTTCGGTGCTGCAAGAGTTATATCACTCTAGAGCAAGATAGGAATGTCAGCCTTTACGAAAAAGTAGCATACTTCAAGTTTAAAGTTTAAAGTTCAAGTATATTTTATGTAGTAATTATACTAATGTCAATGTACTAGTAATATACTTGTAAGTGTACTACTTCAATACTTTTTGGGACTAAATTGGCCCACCTTTTAGTTTTTAAAGTATACTTTTAAGTATACTTTAAGTCTAAGAATATTAATCTTTGAGTACACAACTGCTTTACATCTAAGTTTTATTTTGTAAAGCAACTATACTATGAACTGAACTATACTACAAGTGAACTTATAGGTCTACTGTTAGTGTACTAGTTATACACTTGTAGCCCAATTTTTAGTTTATGAAAGTACACTTCAAAGTATACTCTCTCAGTAAACTACTAGTTTAATAGTTATTACTGCAACTATACTTGTAAGTTTTCTTTAACTTATAGTACTTAGCCAAGGATGCATTACACAAAGATACTTGCTCCTTTTGCTATTTGACCTGATGTTTTGTGATGAGATTAAAAAATAAAAAAATTCTTGATGAACTGAAGTAAATTAATATCAAACCATACGTTTACAAACTCTCACACACTCTAATAGGCTATACATGTCAGTATAAGCCTAGTATACTTTAGTATAATTTTGCTAAGTATATCTCTGATAAGTACATAAAAAGTAAACTGAAAGCATACTCTCTTATTTTAAGTTTAAGTGAAGTATACTAATAGCACACTTGAATAAACTTCTTTTTGGTAAGAGAATGCATGTATTGTAGAAGAAAGAATGACAGAAATGCTGTATAGCGAATGAAAAAATAGGTGAAAAAAATACTGTAGATAAAATAGATGTCGGAAGCATGCATCCACACACACCCTCTAAATCATTTACGCGAGCCGCCACTGAGCGTGACCAGTGACAGCGGCGTGTCTGCCAGGCCTCCGTCATGTGGAGCCTGGCACTGGGGTTGACAGCCCGCTCTGAAACATGAGGACCAAATGGACCTGGGAATCTCTGGGGGGGCTGGGTAGGATCTTTCTGCACCTCCATGTCACCACACATCTGGCCTGCTGCTCTGCTGTTATGGCTGGAGGTATACGAGCGGGGGGGTTGATAGAGGTGAGGGGAGGGTAACAGTGGTGCATTCTGGGGCAAGAGATGAGGTCGTACAGAGCCATGCAGCTGTTCTGTGGTTTCTTGCTTCTTCTTTTTTTTCCTGTGCAGCTTTTCTAAAGACTTAATAAATATGTGGAGATTAGAGTAAGTGGTTCATTTATCATTCTGCAGATAAGTAGGATCCTTTCATTATTTATATGTATCTGTATCTAGTTAATAGTTGTAGTGCCTGTACTCACATTGGGCCTGTCAGTGGCCTGTCTGACATAAATTTGGACATTATCCTTGAAGACGAATGCTCCAGCGAGGCTCATACTGTGCCGTTGCCTGCAGACACATTCTTGGCATCTTGGGCACATTACTTACTGCAACTTTGGATTTGACATTAAATGGGGCTACAAAGGAGTACATCTGATGTAAAGGAGTAAATGTTGCCACTATTTGTCCTTGCCAAATAATTTTCTACATCTACATTCTACATCTTCATGTATTTAGTGTGTTTTTAATGTTTGATGCCTCCAAGGCTGAAAAACAATTCACACACACTACTCTTAGAGCTCAAGTCGCTATCTTTGCCATTGTTCATCTGTCCTATTTCTGTCTTCTACTGTTTTTTTCCTCTCTCTCTTTTTCCCCCACAAGCATCTCCCAACTGTTCCAGCTGACCAGCGTAATGGAAAGCTCCACGCCAAACCAGCCTGGACTCAGCGCACAGTGCAGTCAGACTAATGGCTCTCATGAGGCTGAATAATGTAAATGTCACCAAGGAGCTCAGACAGAGACCACAGACAAAATCAAGAGGACCAGTGTCTGAGTGCATGCGTGTGAAAGAGTTCTATTAGAGCAGAGCTGGTCGGTGCTGTGTTCAGAATTCATAGAAATGTTGAGCCATGTAGCATACACAGGCATGCAATTTCTTAACTCATTAATTCCCTGGAATTTATAACAGAGGGTTTATCATTTTCTGCCACCGATGGGAGAAGCAAAATTGATGCTAAAATTTCATAGCCCTTTCATGAGTAAAACAGATTTCTAAGACAAAGAACAGGAATGTCTGAGAAAAAAAGGTGTTTCCTCCTTCCATTGTTAGTGTGGTCGACTGCCTCATAAACCCAGTGAACGCTTGGTGTTTCTGTGGCGGCCTCGTTTGATTCCAGTCCATTTCCCCTCTCCCACAGCCCCACCAGGTGGCTGCTGCAGCTCTCCTCTGTGAACCCAACCCACCGTGATCCCACAGTCGGTGTTCAAACCTCCTGAAGGCACTGACTGAGGTTAGTTCAGGGGCTTTTGGGCTCGCTGCGAAAATTATGGGTTCGTCTGAACTGTTTCAAAGAACACGAAACGATCAAAGAGGAGCACTTTAAGCTCCTTGATTTGGAAAAAGGATTCGTCAGGATACACAATGTGTTGGAGGTCCTCTGAGCTCCTAAACATTGCATTGATAGATTGGTTTGGTTTGAAAGGAACCCCCAGATTCAAGTTTTGAATGATGCTGGACAACTCTGCACATAAATTCCATGTGAACGTTTACAAAAATGTACGTCAAAAGTCACATTTTGTGTTTTAATCACAACTGGATTTTCATATTTTAGGCTTGGGTGATCAATTTTGTTTTTCCTAGACCATAGCCAGTGCTTGTTAGACTTTCTTTTAATCTAGAATCTATTTCGATAGTATTATCCTGTTTTTCTTTTTGCTCTCATTGGAGATGATTCTAGCATGAGCTCACTGGTCTTTAAATCTTCTTGAAGACAAATCACATTAACAGTCCCTTAAGATGTCACTTCAGGAAAAACAAAGTTTAGAAAAAGACCGTGACTCTCATTAACCGCTGATTAACTACAGCCGATGTAAATGTTTATGAGATAGCTCTTATTTATTTTCATTTCATATGCGTTTTCTTCCTCCTTTCATGATTAGGCCTATGGATCCCCTGTTTCCTGGTGGGATTAGTGCAGCTGCTTTGATGTGGGCTGTGCCCAGCTTAGTGTATGTGTGTGTGTGTGTGGCAGGGTTGAGGTGAAGGGGTACGTGCAAGCCCCCTTTTTACTTTGGCAGTGTTTAGATGTAGTGCGTGACCTACAGTGTGCCATGAACCGCAGATTCAGGAACAAATACAGCTGTAAAACACCAATCTTGGCAACTAGGCAAACACTTCTGATCACAGCTTGCTCATTTGGCCATGTCAGTGTGTGTGTGTGTGTGTGTGTCTCCCTCCCTCCCATTATGCGAATGTACGATTGTGTGGTTTATAACAAGCTATGTTGTGTTCTGCCAAGTACAGGTAGCTGATTTCAAAAGCAAAATGAACTCAGGAAGCATTAATAACATCTCTGGCACACATGGGAACATTGAATGTTTCCAACATTGCAAAAACCTCCATGTGAATGACTAAGTCTTCAGTGGGAGAGACACACTAAAACAATATCATGTTGAACATACTGTATATCAATATTAAAACCTCATCATATGTTTAATTTATCGACGTTGGTAAGACACATTATTATCAGACCCTCAGTTGAGGTTTAAAAGTAAAACACAACTTTGGGTTAAAGCTTTGTTGTCCAAACTTTAGCCATATAAATATGTATAGCGTGAAAGTTCATTCTTTACCTTTGAAACAGTAGTTTAAAGGAACAGTGTAACAATTAAGGGGATTTCTTTAGTGTATAATCACCTGAAAATAAGAATCGTTGTGTTTTCATTACCTTAAAATGAGCGGTTAGTATCTACATAGGGAGCAGGTCCTCTTCACGGAGCCGGCCGCCATGTTTCTACAGTAGCCCAGAATGGTCAAACCAAACACTGGCTCTAGAGAGAGCTTTCGCATTTTCACATCGGCCACCGTAGTTCTCCTACTTGCTTGGCACACGGAGAAGTTTAATTGGTTACAATCTGAAGCCTCAATGCTAGATGTCGCCAGATCTTACACACTGCACCTTTAACAAAAAATATTACCGCAAGGTCCGCTTGTTATCTTTACTAGAACTTTCAACTGCATTTCACAGCGTTCCTCAGTGGATGTAGTTTGTTTGTGTTGTCGTGGAGATAGCTCAGTCGTCACCATGTCCTAACTATGACAATTGAGCTACTGTATCTATGGCAACTGAGGAGACTGTTGAGGCCGTGTGATGCGGTTGAAAGCTAGGAGGTGACCTTGAATTAAGATTTGTATGGTTATAAGTTTAAAGATAGTGTGTAGGATTTGGCGGCATCCAGTGGTGTGGTTGTAGATTGCAACCAACTGAATACCCATCCACTCACTCCTCCCTTTACAGATAACGTGAGCAGCCGAGTGCAAAACCGTTGTAACTCTGTTCGCATCGCTCAGAGGTCATCCTTACCATAATAACGATACTTTAGGAGCAACGGAAGCACTCACAAGCGTGTCGGAGAACTACGGTGGCCTTCAGGTAACGTAAAAATGCTAAAGGCTCTTTCTAGAGTCAGTGTTTGGTTTGTCCATTCTGTGCTACTGTAGAAACATGGCGGACTCTGTGAAGAAGACCCGCTCCCTATGTAGATATGAAGGACTCATTCTAAGCTAACGAAAACACAACGATTCTTAGTTTCAGGTGATTATACACTAATGAAAACATAGTTATGAATATTATTATTCCATTTCTGCTAATAGATCCCCCGAAATGCTACACACTGTTCGTTTCAACCATATTGAACTATATATAACCAGGAATAAAAATACAGAAATCTGCAAAATATAGAAATAACCAAAATCTGCTAGAAATGTGTTTCTAACTGTTACTGTTTGGATAAAAATTCAGTCACTTATCAATGGAAGCGGAAGGAAAGGATTTACACTACTGGGCTCTGAAAGCTCCTGTGCTAATATTATAGCTCAACAACGCACACGCTTTACAAAAACAGCAGCACGACATCCTGCGAGGAAAAAGAAAAACCTTCAACGGCAATGACCTGTAATATTTACCCAGGGTGACTCCTGAATGGCTCACTCACAGCTATTGAGGGCCCCGCACACCTCAGGGCAGAGGCCGGCTGTTTTTGTTGCTCCTGATGCAGAACAGATGAGAATTTTTGGACATTTGAAGATTGGAACACATTCAGTAGCTTCGTGGTGAGTCAAAAATATTTAAACAGTGATATGACCTTAAAAAAAGTGTGTTTTTTTGTGTATGTGTGGCTGCTTCACATGAATTTGTCTACATGAATACAATATCTTAGTGGAGTACGCACAGCTTCAGTGTTAAACAACCACTGTGAGGTCAAACACTTTGTTTGAACAGTGGGCGGGGTGTCTCCACAATGTAAACACTTCACATAGAACATCAGTCTATTAGCAGCATCTCTGATTAGCTGATGAACAAAAGCAATCAAAGGCTGCCGTGGTCTCTTGGAGAACATATATCAATGTCATTTGCTCAGGGCCTGGTAGTGATTGGCATGTTCATTAAGTGGCCTGTTTACAATGAGCTGAGAAGCCCACATGTGAAGTCAGCAGATGATTCCAAGTGGCTCTGAGAGGCTGTTAGTCATCCAGCAGATCATGGAAATGATCGTAAAAGCTGCTGTAGTCATCATCATGTGGCCACGTCGTTTTTTTTCCTTACAGAGACGATATATAATACAAGATGATTTGAGAAACCTCATCAGCTTTTGAACTGTGTTGTCTCTTTGATGATATGAAGTCTGCTCTTTGTGTATTTAGACATGATTCTTATTTGACTATATTGTATTTAAGTTTGGGATTTGGTGCCATCATGAGGGCATATCGGGTACAGAATAGACCAAAACTATATATATTTTTTTTATTATTATTATCATTATTAGTAATACTTGTATTATTTGTATGTATTTAATTCATTCATTATTATCTTATTTTATTTATTTTTTTCATTTTAAGTTTTTATTGTTAATAATTTCCAATGCATATCAATGCATATATTTAGAGCCAATATAATTTTACCCCCCAAAAATGAGCCAAAACTAGTAATTTTTTTTTTAATTAGCATTATTATTAATAATTGTATTTTTATTTTTTATGTATTATTATTGTATTTTATATATATTTCTTTCTTTTCAATTAATGCTTTGTTTTGAATTATGTATTTTTTTGTTAATAATTTCTAATGCATATCCATGCATATCTTTAAAACCAAATGAATTTGCTCACAAAAATAATTGACCAAAATTAGTTATTATTATACTACTACTAATACTTATTATTATTATTATTATTAGTAGTAGTAGTAGTAGTAGTAGTAGTAGTAGTAGTAATTGTAATTTTATTTTATACATTTATTTATATATATATTTCAATTAATGCTTTGTTTTGAGTTATGTATTTTTTAAATTTTTTGTTGTTAATCATTTCCCATTCATATCAATGCATATCTTTAAAACCAATAGAATTTGATCACAAAAAAAACCCAGAATGGACCAAATCTGCTTTTTATTCAGTATTTAGTGATTGTGTTGGCAGGTAGTAGACTAAATGTGTGCTGCTGCACTTTTGAAAAGTTCTCATAAGTTAAAAATGTGCAATGCAATGATTTCTGATTTATTATGTTCAGAGTCAGTGGAGAAAGTGTCTGCATGAGATTTCCCCTAAGTTTGCGTGAGTCTCTACATGATTCAACAGGTGATTGTGCACACTAATGACTGAGTAAGGAATAACATCCCCTGATTCCAGTAACTAGTCCCTCCACGGCCAAATTTGTGCTTAATGTGGTCGCTGACTAACTCAGAGATCAAAAACCTTTGGCGCCACTTTCTAAAACCGTGACATTTAACAGAAAAGTGCTTACCTCCTTCTATGCTTCACACTGCTGCTAACACTGCATTTTCCGTAGCAGCAATGAGTGATCACACACAACTGGTTTATGTGAGTTTGGCTCCCTACCAACCCTGCATGTTCATGCTATCCCTGATGTTTTCCAAAAGCGTTACTTTGCGCAATGTTTGTCACAAATGGACGCAGCAGCAAGTGAGAATGTAATTGATGTGTTTATTCTATGCAATACAGTTCCTCCACATGTACATAAAAGCAAAAGCACACAGGACCGAGAACAGGAAGTAAGAAGCAGCCATGAATTATGGTCCTTGATTTGAAGTTCAGGTGGTGGACTTTTGGAGTTAAAAACATAATTTTAAACATAAGTCTCTGTGGAACCAACTCACCTCTACAGCACATGCTGCGATAGCTTGATGAAAAATTCAGCTGTTTTCATAGCATGTCTCTCTTTTTTTCATCTCACCATCCTGTTGGAGGGATGAATTTCAAATTAGAGAATAAACATGCTTTTCTCTTAAAGGAACAGTTTGAAACATTTTGGGGATCTATTAGCAGAAATGGAATATAATATTCATAGCTATGTTTTCATTAGTGTATAATCTCCTTAAACTAAAAATCGTTGGCTTCGTCCGAAATCGCATACTAAGCACTTCATACTCAATAGGTGTGCTATCGTTCAACATACTTTTGTGTGAATAAACAGTAGTGTGTATCTTTTCGGACTCACTGAGCAGTAATTTACGTCATCACTTCCTGAGAGCCTCCATGCCAGTTGGAGACGTGTAACTATGGTAACCTGTGCCAACCTCATGTGACCAAAACAACGGTTTGTGGGATTTAAGGTGTGAATTAATTTGAAATATATATTACACCTAGCAAAGTGAAATCTTACACTTACGGTTAAACTGATGCGTAATTGATGTTACAGAGCTGTCCGTCAACGTCTGCTATGAACGTTGTCGTCACTGCATTGCATTGTGGGATATTTATGCTGCTGTAGTGTCCAGTGTTGCCTACTCTAACATTGCACCAGAAAAAGTATACAATTCGTGTACTATTGATTTACATACTAAAAAATTTCACACACTGTTTTTTGCGTACTAAATAGCATGTCAGTGTGGAATTTCGGACGCAACTGTTGTGTTTTCGTTAGCTTAGAATGAGCCCTTCATATCTACATAGGAAGCGAGTCATCTTCACGGAGACCACCATGTTTCTACAGTAGCCCAGAACAGACAAGCCAAACACTGGCTCTATCGAGAGCCTTACACGTTTTTACGTTACCTGAACTCCACCGTAGTTCTCTGACACGCTTGTTTTGCACTTGGCGGTTCATATTACTGCAGCCTTGAAAAGGGAGGAGTGAGCGGAGGGGTATTCAGTTGGTTGCAATCTGCAACCACAACACTGGATGCCACTAAATCCTACACACTGTACCTCTGAACACATTGGCCTGCAATTGTGCATTCTCTGGTTTCGGGGGGGTAAATCTACAATATTTTCAACATACATAAAATACATGATTTAATTACCTCCTGTGTCCCTATAAGTGCAAAAGGTGCCTTTTGTTTAGCCATTTCTTGTATGACTATTATCCATTTTGTCATATTTGCTATAGCCTCTCGAGTATTGTCATCTCTCTTCTTGTGTGTAAAACACATGGAACTATAATGTAATCGTAGCATGTCAAGGAGAAGAGACAATGAATCCACTCAATCCAATAAATCATGATTCACTGCACAGTAAAAGTGAATCATTATCATAATTAGAAGAAATTGGCGGCCACAGTCTGGGTGGACAGCACTGACTGCACACACATCTGCAGTAGCAGCAGCAGCTGTGGTTAATCATGTTTCATGTGATTATATTGTTCACATGTCTGCAAGCTGTAAAACATTTCTTTTTTTAAGTTTATCCAGGATAGAAAAGAAAGAAGAAATTGCACAAAAACACTACACCATGTTCACTGGAACAGGTAGTGACCCAGACTGGCACCAAAAAAACACACCGACAGCTGGAAAATTCGCACAAGCACACTTCCATTAGTAAAACATTCCCATATGGCATTTCACGCCCCTTCCAAAAAATACCTTGAGGGTTTCTTTTGGCTCCGCACTACTTTCAGCGTCCAATATTCATTAATAAAACGTTCACTCTTTCCCTCGCTTTCACTTTCCACCTCCTCCCTCACACTCTGATTGACTGCAGAGGCTGTTTGAATCCCCTCAGCAATTCAGTGTTTGTAGGATCTCATCCAGCACTGTTAACATCGTTCACAGTGGCTCATTCATAGCACGGAGAGTAAGAAGTGTACGCTCTAAGTGCGTGTGTTACAATCATTGTGCTGCATTGTTCTCTGGCATGAGATCTATATTATGACTGCGGTCAAAGGTGTACAGTGTGTTGTATATATTCTGATTTTTACATTTACAAATAACATTAAAGTCTAATTATATGTGTCTGTGGCAACAATGAGAACCGTAATAAAGATCTCACAGGATCTTTACGAAACTGCTCAGTAAGTACACTAAGAAAAGCCAAGAAAGTATAGTGGCCCAGCACCTTTCTCCTCTACATACTAACGCTGACTTACCCACAGAGGGCAGTATTGCAGCTACATTGTGCTTTCACCACAGCCTGAGGTTTGTAAGTAACAAGCAGGATAATGAAGAGTAGGTCTACCACATGAGTGATGGAAATGACAAGTAAGCAACCTAAATACTCACTGGGGGCATGTACAATCAAGGAGAAGGGAAAAAAAGAACAAGAGAAAACATTTTATACAATGCAATATGTCTGGGAGTTCTGAGTTTCCCCTTGTTTCATTTAAAGGAACTATGTGTAGGATCTGGCTGTATCTAGCAGTGAGGTTGCAGATTACAATTTCTCCCCTGTGCCAAACACGTAGGATTGTTACGGTGGCTGGCACCAAAAATGACCCTCTCTAGAGCCAGTTGTTGTTAAGAGTAGTCCTTAGAGTGTGTGTGTGTGTGTGTGTGTGTGTGTGTGTGTGCGCGTGGGACATGAGTGGTGAAGCAAGAGAGATATCGGCGGCAATGGGAGCGAGTAACGTTATAGACTTTGGCCCAAGCAGGAAAAGGTAACAATGTTTGGGTTGTCCGTTCCGTACTGTAGAAACAAGGCGTTGCAACATGGCGGACTTAATATTATATTCCATTTCTGTCAATAAATCCCCCAAATTGTTACACATAGTTGTGTAAAATTGTGATTACAGTGTTATGTCAAACTCCTAATATCTTATACATGCTGTGTAAGGCATTTGTTTTGTATACCTCCACATACCATTGGCTCCCCCACTGTATCAAGCTACTGTATGTTAATGATTTGCTGACTGTTTGAGGTGGGATGGGGTGTTTGTTTACATGTTTGTTCCCATACAAATGGTAGACCATTGTCTTTTTAACACAACTAATTGTCCTTTATCTGTGATGATGAAGCAGAATAGTTCTTTGCTGTAGAACCATGCATGCATACCACACATAATTCACAAATATTTATTTCAGACCAGCTGCATGGTACAGTAGACCTACAGGTCATTGTATACCCCAAGTGGATTTACAATTGCACCCACACAGGGGGCAGGCTTTCTTCAAATACTGGAGTGTGCATCCAACCTTTGGATTCACAGTTTTAAGTCCTAGCGTTTCTTGAGGCGCAATTAAAAGAACACTTACAACACACACGTCCCTGAGTTAATGTACAGCCATCAGCAGCTTGCTGAAACATGCACACATCACCTGCAGGGATGCTCCCAAAGATGGGTTATAGGCGTGCGGAGGAAAAATGAAGAACTATCACTCCGTTCCAATTTCCAGGTACAACTCCGAAGTATGATGGAGAAATGTGCTACAAAATCTGCTGTTAATAAATTCAGTCAAAGGCATTAAACGATCATTAACACACATTGCCCTCAATTTTAAACTACTGAAGTTGGCATGCACACATCACGTCATTCATCACATTTTAAGATGTGTGGAAATTGATTGTTAAACAGGCAGTTCTGTGTTTGCAAGTTTAATGATGACAACATTTTGCACTTTTTCAATTGAACCTCTTGTATAGTCAGACAACTGAGCTGCATTATAAATATATGTAGTATGAATACATGTATAAATGGATAAAGGATACGTCAGTGCGAGAGACAACCACAACAACAACACATAATAGATGTAACTCACACTCTGCCTTTTATTTACTCCTCTACTTCATGGTTTTGTTTTGTTTTTTTGTATTTTACATTTATCCTTTGATATTGCAATATATTGTTATTAATTGTTTTTTATTTATTTGTTTGTTTTATTGACACAACAAACATTAATTACTTCGTTATTGTTTTCTTCCATTTACATGCATGTTCTTTTTGTTGTTATGTTTTTGTTTTCATTTTATTTTTAATTATTATTGAATTGACGCTTTGGCAAGATTGTTCACCTGACAGTCATGCCAATAAAGCAAATTGAATTGAATTTAAATTGTATAAATGTATACTAAAAAATAGTCAAGGTTAGCACCAGGTAGTTATTTTTTTTTTGCTTTTTGTAACGAGTGATTCAGTTCAGTTGAATAGACGATCTTCGGATGGGGAGCGCGTCTGCAGAATGAATTCCTCGGTGTCGTCACTTCCGTGAAGCTTTTCCTCCTCCTGGCTTCATTAACACAGAACATAGAGGATTATTTACCAAGAGTTAGAAGACAAAACGCAGCTAGAACAAAGGCTTTACCTGGCTATGTCATTTAAACACTCTTAAACAAGAGCACTACCGCATTGTTTCCCTGACAACGGACAGTGTTTTTTCCTCTGGCTGACAAAAGACCATCAGCCTCCTCTGAGCGGTGCATGAATCCTGGGATGCACTGACGTTAGCCTGCTATTAGCTTCAGCTACAGCTCTGTTTAACGACGGGACCAAGCACGCCGTAAGTCAAACCGTCTGAAAACGACGTTACATTTTTGTTTAGGTTTGTGAGTTTACATTTCTATCAGCTTTTGACCTCACTGGGTTTTTTTCAAGCAGCCTCCTCCTAACAGCTGCATGTGGCCTTTTTCTAGAAAGCATATTCAATATGGTGCCCGCTCTCTCAACAAATAACAATTAATCTGTTGTGTTTTACTGCCTGAATAAAGCCCCACTGTGTTGGGCAGATTGAACCCACCAGGGGAGGCCTGTATCCAGGGTTACCTGCTGGGGAGAGAACACCTGCACACCTGTGCAGGTGCACCTGTCATGGCTCCCAGGGGTTTTTGAACCGTGCACTATTATAGTAAATTATTACACAGGTTATCTTACCCTAGTACCTTAGTAATAATGAATAATAATAATAATAATAAATAGTAATAATAAACTTTATTCGTATATCACCTTTCCAAACATAGTTACAAAGTGCTTTATATAAGTTAAAATAGTGCAAACATCAAGATAAAAACATAGGGCAAAATAAAATGTTGAACATAAGACTTTTGTACAAAAAGTTAACAATAATGAAATTTAAAAAAAAGGGATTGCTATAAAAAATTATATATATATTAAATATAATAAGAACATTGTCTCTGTTATAGCACAAGTTATTCGAGCTATTTTGGAAGTTGCCCATTCCTAATAATAGACTGTTAATGATTAATATTTAAGTAAATGTTCCGAGCTCACCCTGTTGATTCAGCCTGGTGTATGTGACTTGACTGAGAGACAAAATATAGTGGATTAAGGCACTTATTGCAGACATACTGTAACTAGATCAGGGCCTATTTCATATGTAGATGTTATGCAAAGCAGCAGTTGGTTGCTCAGTCTATGAAGACCTTTAGTGAAGAATCCAGCATGTAGCACTACAGGTTAACATCAAGTTTGTCTTAATAGGAACAATTAATATGGAGAAGATGTCAAGCCAGTGTTTCTCATCCCAAAGTTCTGACACAGGAGCAGTGAGAAATCTTAGAGGTTGTGTTGAGTATTGTTGGGCAGGAGAAGTATAATGTTTAAAGTCAACAGAGGAGATGTGTCATTCCTCAGGAAATGGACTGGGCATGGCCCACAAAAGTCCACTTACAATAGGCGAGGTCAGAGCAAATGTAAACAATCGCTACCTCCCTTCAAACATCATCTCTGATGTTGGTGCCAGCAAGTGATCTAACCACCATAAACCTGCCTTATAGTTATGTTGAAGTTACAGTCAGCCACATGGTAGCACATCTCACAAGGACACCGAGCTTTTCTTTTTGCTAATTCCAATTTTTGCCTTAGTTTACTTAGCCTAATACACATTTACCATACACTCATTATTAGTTATGCTGCTTATGAGTTATGACCTGTTACTGTGGTTGGGAGACTAGAAAAGCGCTATATAAATGCAAGTTTATTTACCAATTAGAGACTGGAAGTAAAGCATTACTTTGTCACGGATCGGATGTACTTCTCTTACCTGTCAGACTCCCCACCTCTCTATTTTATTTCCCACAAATAGTGGATTGAACTGGTGTTACGCCTTTCATACTGTTCGCTAGGGCTGCAACTAACAATTATTTTCATTGTCGATTAATATGTTGATTATTTTCTCGATTAATCAATTAGTTGTTTGGTCTATAAAATGTCAGAAAATTGTGAAAAATGTCAATCAGTGTTTTCTCAAAGCCCAAAATGACGTCCTCTGTTGTGTCCGCAACTCAAAGATTTTCAATTTATTTTCAAAGAGGAGTAAAGAAACCGGAAAATATTCACATTTGAGAAGCTGGAATCAGAGTTGAGACTACTGTTCAGCTGTTCTGTCCTGTCTTACAAAGCACAACGATTTTAAACTCACACTGTCTCCAACAAATCAGGGAACAAACTTTCTTCACTGGTTGCCAGTTGTTCTTTGATTCATCTTGTAGCAGCCACTCACATCAGTGTGAAATCATAGTACACTGTAGCCTGACTTTCACTTAGTAGCCGATAATTGTTCTCCATCTGAAATTTATTAGATAAAATCAACAAACATTAGTTACCTCTATTGGCTCAAAACACCCACGAGTGCATAATGAATCACATGCTGTTTTATTGACTCCTGTAAGTCTCTCTTTGCATAGAGCTACTCTACGTGCATGCTGGAGTTTGTCCAACCAGGTGTGGCGTTTACCTGTTTAACCGTCATCCTGCTCTGCAATGTATGCAGTCTGTAAGCCTTCAAATTGGCCTAAATTTTGCTCCACTATCTGTGGCCTTATTATTTCATTTGTTTTACATTTCCATCATCACATTAAAGTTTCTAATAGTGATTTGTTCAAAACATGACCATTTCTTATACTATAAATAAGTGTTTAACTTATTTATTTAACATTTTAATTATCACAATATAAATGATTTGTTCAAAACAATGCTGTTGCAGTTGCTATTCTAATTTATATACATATACAGGATATATGACACAATAAAGCACTGTTAATTCTGTTATTAATTGTAATGTTTTCTCTTGAAAAACGAAAACAAAAAGAACCGTTACAGTAGCGATGCACCGATCTGACTTCTTCAGTCCCGATACCGATAGCGATACCTGGGCTTTGGGTATCGGCCGACACAAGTACCGATCCGATACCAGTGTTTAACTAATAAGTTGTATGACTCACTGTGTGAAAGTGGCTGGGATCATTCTTTTATGTGTAAGGCAACATCAGGCTTGACCTCAACATTGTTTTCCTAACTTTGTAAAACAAGATGTAACAAATAAATACATAGATATACATTTATTTAATTGTTATTTATTATTAAAATAATAAATCATACACCAGCAACTTGGTAAAAAAATCTTAAAAATTAACAGGAATTAAAATTCAGGTGTAAACATTTTTAATGCAGCAACAAATTGATCAAAACTTAAACAGGAATTAAAATTCCAGTATATAATGTGTACAGGATGTAAACATAGAACTGAATTGAACAGATCGACCCCATTGTCACCGATACCCGATCCAGCTATTTGAGTCAGTATCTGCCTGATATCTGATCCGGTATTGGTCTATCCCCAGTTAATGAATGACTAGACAATGTTGATTTAAACATTTTGCAATCCCCCCCTCTAGTCTGGGTTTTTAGCGAGTGGGTGCTGCTAGCATCCCGTCCTGTAATGAGCTGTAGAGTAGAGTAGAGTGGCCACTTCAACAAGGCAGCTCATTGTAGTGGCGGCGGCGCCTGAGCGTGGGGCTTTCATAGGTGTGTTGTTTTTATGCCGAGCGGTAGCCTTGCTCTTTGAAAACCACCTCCTCGATTATTCGTGGCAATTATATTCCCATCCTGCCTAATGCTGTTTTGACTACGCTCTTTGGTCTCTCTGCTTCAAAGCAGCATTTAGGCCTTGCTGTTTTTCCATCTCTGCGTTTTTCACTTTATTTACATACAGTAGTTTGTTGTATTCACATTTAATCTCTCTCTCACTCTCTCTCTTCCTCTCTCTCTCCCTCTCCTTTTTCCACACAGACATAGTGCATTATGACAGACAGCATTATGAGTAAAGCTGCCACAATGGAGATTCCTATCAACAGTAATGGTGACACAGGGACACTACCAGAGGATGACAGCCTTGAACAGGTGGGTCACAGCTACTGTATCAGTTGACAGTTGTCTACTGTGTGTATCATTGTGAGACCATCCGGTGTAGTTGTTGTTTACCTATTTAAAAGCTATTACACAAGGAAACCAAACGTGCTGCAAACTGTTGGTGTTTACCCACTTGCCATCCGAAGCCAACCAAAAATTTGCATATTCAAAAAACCAAACAGCAGCAACCGGAAGAGAGTACGGAGTTGTTTATTCATTTTTCTCGTCAGTAATTCATCAGATTTTTACTATTTAAAATAAAAGCTCTCATACTGCTAGAACATTGTTGGCTCTTTACCGCTTTCATGACTGTTGCATAAAAGTGTTTTAACTGCAGTGATGATGTGATTTTTCTGTCTGAAATGTATATACACATATAGTATATATATTATTTTATAGTAATAATAGCTTTATTTGTATAGCACTTATCTAAACAAGGCTGCAATGTGCTTCACAACATACATGAGATAAAAGTAAAATGACAAGTAACAAAAACTGAACAAATGAAGGTAACGCAACACAAAAGTCACAAATCAGGCATCGAAAAGGCCTTCCTATAAAAATATGTTTTAAGCAGTGATTTAAAACAGATAACCCATATAGTTGTGTAGTTATTGTTGGTTTTGTTTAGCTGTTATACGGTATATATTAATTAAGCATTTGTTTATTGTCCGTTTTAGTGTAAGTTACGTAAGTGTACGCTTGCTTTTTTACTTCAGGTTGTAATTTATGATGAGATCACAGTGAATTACAGTTGTTTCATCAGGCAGTCAAATATGTCTTCCTTTTTTCTTCTTAGTTTTTCTCCTAAGGAAATGAAATTCTAACAATAGCCTTAACCTGATGATGCATTCAATGATACTGTACTATCCCTGAAGGCTATATCATTCACACGAGAGCGCACATGAAGGAAATTAAACCTGCATTTAGGCCTGACGTCATTACGTGGCGTTACGGTCGGTTTATCGCAGTGTGACGGATAACTGCGTGCCTCCAGTTGTTTGAAGTTGATATTGTGGTCATTGTTCTCAGCTATCACCAGATCCGCTAAGTGAGCTGGCTCTTTTCACACCATTCACACTCCCATAGTACTACTCTGATATGTACAGTGCAATTTAAGACCTATTAGCAAATACAGTCAGTCTTGAACACCAGCTCTGTGAATGTGGCCAGTTATTCTCTCACATTGCCTTAATGTATCTGTATTCACCTGCTCAGAGTCATACACAACCAGAAGTCCTTGCGTTGCTTAGCTATTGGAAAGAGAGCCTACTGGGAAATCAGGTATTGGGAGTCCAGCTGTCTCGTGGGAACCAGTTGTTCCCAGTAACAGCTCATGTGGCCTCATGTTCAGGGTTAACCTTAAAGGTGCTATTGATAACATTCATCCACAAAAAGTCGCATTCTCCCTCCCCCGTTCCATTACATTTACTTCACAACAAGTCGTTGCCGGGCACTTACCGGTAATCTCAGCCATTTATCTGTTTTTTCCACACTAACTGACGACCCAGAGATACCACGTCATACCAACGTCGGTATACTATTGGCTCACAAGCCTTGTTAGAAGTGGGAATCAGACGTCAGATATCTTCCACAGAGATAAACAAAATATTCATTTTGGACCTGCAAAAATGTAAAATATGATTAATTTACAGTCATAATTTTTTCCGGGAAAAGCCATACTTTTATTCAGAATTTTTCTAAAAGCTCTGTGGATGTATTTTTTTTTTTTTTTTTTTTAAATATTCGTCTACATAAAAATGTTATCAATAAAACTTTTAACACTAAGTGTTGAACTGAAATGCTAAACTGTCAATTGATCTCCAGGTGGGGACTGTTTATTTGCAGAACGAATAAGCACTTGTAAGCCTCATTTCAAAGCAAAAGACACTATGCTCCAGCGCAGGCAGTGGTGGAGCACCAACATTTAGTTTCCATCAATTTCATGTGTATCTTAGTCGGAGTCTGTTAGAATGAGATAAGCAAAGAGTTGTAGAGTAAGTCAGGTGGAACAGGTTGTTAATTTTCCTGCATCTCAGGGCACACCTTGTTGGACAAACAGACCGAAGATCCTGGAGGAACCCTGTTATTTGCTCACCAAACTCTGTGTGGCTCCACTAAAGTAGTAAAAGAAAACCTACTTTCTCACCCAGCTTGCATGGTGAAGCAAGTTATTCACCCATTTGGTGTGGCTTCCCCAGTTTACTGTATTCATGTATGAGAAGTGTTTAGAGCTGCACTCTTTGGTGCTGCATATTAACCAGTTGTCATAGCAACTCTGCAATTAATCTGAAGCTGGCTGTGCTTTGTCCTTGGGTGAAAGCCCTCTGAAATCAGATAGATATCTGCTCTGCAGCGCTCAGTTTAAAGCTGCAGTAGTCTATATAGCTCATGCACATGAAGATTGGCAGGTTAAGGACAGACAGAAGTCTGGTTTCAGATGTCGAAGCATTGCGCTTTTGTCAGAACAGGTTCAGTGACTGGCAGCTTGACAGTGACAGAGATGGGATTGACTGCCAGCAGCATCCTGGCAAAAGCATCAGATGCATCACACTGACTCACTGGTGTCAACTCAGACAATCAACAGCATTTTAAGATGCTCATGCTGTTACACACAGTATCTAATAAGTGATTCCTTGTGCTACTAATTTGGAGATATCCCAAATATATTGTTAGAATTTATAAACCGCTCAGTTAGTTATTTTGGAAAATGGCCTGGATGCCATAGCATTTTGTTTTGGTACAACATTTGTACATCACCAGACAAGACATTTTCATAAATCTACATAAACTCACTGTTAAGATATAAATGACACCCAGATTATTTTATGATGACTTATGGCTGGCTTTTGAAAGATTTCACAGACTGGAGGAAAACAAGCAGTCAGAGCTGATCTGAGGTCTGCTATCCATCTGCTGTCCATGAGAGCCGGCCGTCAATCACTCGCGAACTCCGACCAAACGGTCAAACTAGGCAGCGCTGATCAAATATGAATCAATATTATGTTACATTAATGCCCATTTCTCTCCTCAAATGTTTTCAGAATCATCATGTAGTGCACGGTTTAGCTGTAAAATGAGAAAGTTTGTGAAGGAATGCCAAGTTCCGGTCACATGACCAAAGCACAGCCAATAGGAACGCTCTCTCAATAAAATGACCTGTGATTGGTCAAAGTCTCCCATCACGGGCTAGATTTTTTAAAGCCTGAAAACAGAGCCATGAGGAGGTGCAGAAGTCTAGTTATCTCTCAGAACACTTGAATTCCAATATGCTCAAAGGTTATTATGGAATTTTTGCGCAATGATGCCAAAAATATACTGCCTACTGCCACTTTAAGGAACAGGCACTATGTCAACAAAGTTTCCAGGGAGGGATCAGTGTCTGCGTCAGCTTTCTCCCACGTTGAACAGATGCCACAACACGAGGCAGATCTCTAAAAGAAGAGACGTAGACTAAATGAAGGAGAAAATGTAGTTAAACAGGCTTTGTCCTTGTTTTTTAACATGTTTTTCGGTTGTTGGTTCAGTGTCTGGGTTGTTAAAATATTCATCTGTGCAAGAGGTTAAATGGTGAACTGTCAGTGTTGGCTACAGAAATTCCTCTGTTGCTATAACGAAGGCCATTTGGCCAAAAGGTTACAAGTTACGCCTGACAAAACCCAGATAATTGTCATTTTCTGGAAATCAGAGTGCGCTATCTGGAGTTTGGCCACTCAAATTTGGTGTTTATGTGGATGTTTGTGTGTGTACACAGTTCCATCTTGATTTCTTTCCCCCCCCCCTCAATGTTAATGTCACATTTAATGTCTGTAAATGTCTTGTAAAGAAATATCCTCATGTGTGCAGTGTTGTATTAGAATCAGTGTTTTCTTTTTCCAGAGAGTGATGGAATAATATCACGGCAAAGCTGTAGGGGTGGGAATCACCAGAGGCCCCACAATACGATATTATCACGATACTTAAGTCACGATACGATCTGAGTATTGTGATAAGATATATTGCGATATATCACCTGTTTTCAACTGCAAATTATGCAGTTTGTCAACATCGGTTTTATCTAATAACATACAGTTTTTACTCTGTTCATCTCAGAGTTTTCATTCACATATCTTGAGGTCAGAGATCAAGGCATCGCTTTGAAAATGGCCATGCCAGTTTTTCCTCGCCAAAATTTAGCATAACTTTGGAGCCTTTTATTATCGTTCTTCCCGATAAGCCAACATAACATGGTTGACACCAATTGATTCCTTAGTTTCATATTATACCAGTTGTACCAGTATATCATCTTCACTCTAGCTTTAAGACTGTAGTAGCCGGGTTGTTAAGAGGTTAATAGTTTATATAATAAAAGATCGATACCTGACGTTCGTGTATCGATACAATATTGCCAAGCAAATTATTGCAATACTATGCTGTATTGATTTTTTTCCCCCCACCCCTACAAAGCCGTGGTAACACATTATAGATGGAAAGTGATGAGTACTACAAAGTACCAAGCAAAACATGTTCACCCAATGGACTTTAACATAAACTAATCTAAATGCTGAGTCCTGACCTGAGCTGCTGTGATATCAGTCATCACTGCTCTCATCCGACATCCCTGCTGTCTGTCTGTGGATATTATGATGCTTTTTCTGGAATTTCTTTTACATCATTCAATCTTGTTTCATGATTTTAGTCATGGATTTTTTTCTTTTTGTCCCCTTTCTTTTTCTATTTGTTTCTTCTTTGTTGTTGTTGTTGTTGTTGTTGTTGTTGTTGTTGTTGTTGTGTTTGTCGATTCGTCCTCCTCCATCTCTGTCCAGGCTGCAAAACTGCAGTGGAGCTTAGATGAGAAGGTAGGGAGCTCCAGAGGCACCAGGGTGAGCAGGTCATTTGTGCATTTGTGTGTGTGTGTGTGTGTGTGTGTGTGTGTTTTATGTTAGTGCGTAGTACTGCTCAGTGGTTTGACTTTATGCGGCATTAAATTGCCTCGCATCCGCTACGTTGGTTCATTTCACATAATGTCAGATATTTCATTTTTATGGCAAACCACTGTGCAGCTCAAGTTGTGCTGCCTGTTAACTCGGCTCCTACTAACTCTAGATAGAAATAGTCTCTCAGACATGTTTTGAGAGATATCCCTGAAATAGAGTAGTATTAACAAAATAGCTGACATCTAACACTTGGGTCTCAACATTACAGTCTGTTTCCATTTGATTAGTCAAAACCATCTAGTGTGTGTGTTGAGCTAATATAGCCTAGATTGTGTGTGCGCTTGGGTGACGTGCGAGTGTGATTTCCTAATTTTAGCGGGTGTTGGTTGACAAAATAAACATGGTGTCATACTAATAATCATCATGTCATACTACTGCTGTAATATTGATGTGATTTGGCTGCGCTTGTTCTGTTTTGATGTTTCAGTCGTAATGAGAAATTTTTCTGGCAAGAAAGTCAAGAGAACTGACCATGACTACAAGCAGATAAGGCCCTGAAGCAGAGCATAGATACATTTATAACAGAGTGCTACAGGAATGAGGCTTTTACTTGTCTTAAAAAGGTGGTTGCTAACAAGTGGCTAAATGAGACTACGAAACGTCATTACGCCGACTCCTCTGCCTTTACAGCCTCGTTGCGTGTACTCACGCTCATGTGACCGCGGTGTAGTTCGTTTATTGCCCAACGTTAGCTTTTTACTTCTGGCGATTGCATTCACACTTCAAAAATCATAGAAGTGGTGTTCATTTGTGAAGATTATCGTGGTGAACAAAATGTGTTTATGAGTATCATAAACGAGTGTTTGCCACAGAGCTTATTTTCTGCAATAATCCAAAACCCAATGGAAAAAGCCCATTGGCTTTTTGTCGAGGGAATCAGGGCGATGCTAACTTCCTGGTTGACAAAAATTCGTCATCCCTGCAGCACTCTATAGATACATTTTTCGTCATGCTGATGATTTGTTGCTTAACCTCCAACAGTGCAAATCACAGCAGTTGTATTTTTACTTCCTTTTGGTAGAATCAATGACACTCTTTGTGTTTGCATACAAAAAAGGAAACAGCCACCTCCCTTCCAGAGGTTAGAGCTTCCTTATCACAGTCTTGCTTTAGAGTCTTAAGCCTAAGATTTCAGGAAGTGTCCTACATATTATTCTGCCGTTTACATTTTACGATGGCCATAGTTCAGTGCGGCGTTTGTAGCAAATGAAATAAGCGGCAGTTCAATTTAAACCGGTTTATTGGAGGAAGTAAGGCTTACATACGGTTTGCCAAAGTGAGAAATCTGTTCAGGCCAGATTTTCCTTTTCAATAAATTCCTCACAAATGTCTTTTACTAGCTGATACTTGAGCAGGAAGGTGGACAAAAGAAAAACAGTGAGTTAAATTAAACAAAACACACACGATAGATCGAGTTCCCCTCACGATCCAGAGCTCGACTGAAACCTGTGATTATTTTGGAAGGAGAAAATAGTTTGCTTGAGCATTTCCTGCTGCATACATCGTTGAACTCACTGCTAGACGTTTAGGTCTGTCACTGTGGTATTTTAGTCCTCTTACTTGCTCCTTTCATGGCAGGAGATTCAGTTGAAGCCATCAGTTAGGTTGATTACTAACTGGGCCACTTTAGCGGTGTGTTTTCTGTCTTTCACACAATTCATAGTTTTCCCTGTTGGCTTCCAGATAAGTGGTTGAAAGTACTAGACACTGCCTGAAGATTGTGTGTACTGACTAACCTCTCTAACATAGTAGTGTTTGTCCCCCTCTAGTGAATAAACCTTTAACCTACACTGTCTGAATTTAACACTCGAGTCATAATCTCCTCCTGTCTACATATCCCCACCCAAAACCCTCTATCCTTCCCCTTGTTGTTGTGTTTTTTTATTTCCTCACTTAAACATTGCAGGACCTACAGCAGGTGATGGTATCAGGTCCCAATCTCAACGAGACTAGCATCGTATCTGGGGGTTATGGAGGAACAGCAGAGGGTATCATCCCCACCAGCTCAATCAAAGGTAGGAGTCCACTCTTTGTCTCTCTCACTCATCTCTGACATCTCTTCAGTTTCTTCTCAGCTTTGCTGTCGCTGCCCCATTTTTTACTTCTTCTGTGCTGCGCCTCTGACTCTGGAGTTATTCAACGAGTCTAATAACAATGAAGTGTTTGAGTTCTTGGGCCTCCCATTATCCTTCCCATGAGACGGTGCTGCAATTAATTGGTGGTCAATTTGCGCTGATTCGCCCCTAGCTTCACTAGCCTCCACTGCATCTGAAAATGTGCCTTCGTGGTCTTTATTACTCTATTTTTTTATGGTTCTCTGTACAGATATGGGAGGAAGCAAGGTGGCAGAGTGAATGATGAACTATATTAATTTCAAGCCTTAGTGTTTAGGCTAATAGTATTAGTGTAATGTATTTACTGGAGTTAGTCCCAAACCGCATGTTTCAAAAATGCAACTATAACTACTACAGTAATCAACAGACTTAATGAAAATACCATGCTAAAGATGCAAAACAAACCTTTTTAAAAGATACCTGAAATTGCTCTCCTCCACCAACGAACGCAGGGTAATGCACCACAACTCACGACCATCTCAAGTTTTCAGATATACGGTAACTGTACTGTAACAGAAACACCTTTGAAATAGGGCTGCTCGATTATGCCAAAAAATCATAATTGCTATTTATTTTGGTCAATAATGAGATCACGATTATTTAACACAATTACTCATTGACTTTGTAAATATCGTGCATTTAGGAAGAACATTTTGTAGGCTATATTTTAAAGTTAAATGCATCAATCTTTGACACTTTGAGAGCAAAATTAAGAGGCTAGATACATGAAGAACTTGGTGCTCTAGTAAACAATTTAATCATAAACACATTGGTTGTATAGATAGGAATGGTGATGACACCGCAAAAAAGGCACACCCACAAAGCATGGTAAATGAAACAGGGTCTGTGGTTCAAGACAGGCCATGTGGGTTGCCGACATCGATGCACTGAGGACCGTCCGCGGCGAGGTCCGGGCGGGCCTTTCCAAGCTGACCTACAGTCGGTCGCAGTGCACCACCACGGAGGAAATATGCCCCTCCGAGCGGGCCAAAATGCACAGCTGTAAAGGAAAGGGATGCGCTGGATTTATAACTGCGAAATGTTGATTATCTTGTTTTCATAATCTTTGGAAGCCAAAATCGTAATTGAAATTGGATGAATTGCACAGCCCTACACTGAAAGACAAGTTCATCATCATCATCATGTCAGTGGTTCTAAATGTCAGGCAATAGTCTGAAGCCACATCATTTTAAGAATTCCACACGTACCCTACGCCAAACACTGGTACTCAACATTAATCATAGCAGTGATGAATAGATCCAATACACTGTGTCTTGGAGATTCTTCACATGTTGTGTGATACTGAACTACAACATAAATCCCACAAAGGGATTCATTTTCTAGTTCAAGGCATTGACTTCAGCTGTGCAGCTGTATACACCGTGTCAAAGGGAAATAACAACACTCTCTTTACTGCTTATATAATACTAATATTCCTGCATCTTTGTCCCACTCTCTCTCTCTCTCAGGCCCTGCTGTGCGCTACAATGCAGAGTTTAACAAAAGGATCCCAGTTACAGCATTAGGTGGCTCCTTAACCTGACTATTATTAATAATGGGGAGCTTATTTCCAAAATGTGATAGAATCCTTTTTGGGGATGTTTATAGTATCTAGAACATCCAGTTTGTAAATACTATTGTTAACTGCAGTACACATAATGCGATTATGATTTTAATGGATATTTCTCACATGATGGCTATCTCATTTTGGAAAGATGCTTTTTATACTGAGTGTCTTTTTTAGAATGCTGGGAACCGGATTCTCTGTCCTTCTCATCTTCATCAAATTGTCTCTTTTTCAGTGGAGAGAAGGGCTGTGCAATTATCTCTGCTTGCTCCTCTTCTTCTTCTTGGACAAATCATGTCTTTTTTGTATCACTCGATTTCATTTACATATTCTTCTTCTTCTTTCTGGTCGGTTTCTCTTGCAGGGGTCTGCGCTTTTTTGTTTTTCCCAGAATAACTCGCTAAACTCTCTGAACTTCTCTGCAGCAAGAAACCTGATTCATGTCTATCCTGATGCATATTTGTATTAAGACCTTGAATATTAATGGAAAAAAGTAAGATGATGTTGTGAGAACCATAGTAAACTTTAAGAGACCTTTATTTCTCTCATGTTAAAGGGATAGTTTGGGTGTTTTGAAGTGGGGTTGTATGAGGTACTTTTCCATAGTGTATTACCTACAGTAGATGATGGTCAGCATGCCACCAGTTTGGAGAAACCGACAGGAGTATCGTCACGGGAGCAAAGCAATGAGACAGGGCCGGCAGCAAAACATTTTTTAACCTCCTAAAAGAAAGGCCCACCTAAAAGATCATTATCAGTTTAAGTGTACGCTATATTTAGAATATTTTCACCGCTTTATCTTGCCATCAGACGACCCTTTTCCGACTGGGAACTGAACTGAAAGTGAAACTTATCTATGCTCTCTTCAAAGTCAAAAACAGTATAGATAAGTTTCACTTTCAGTTCAGTTCCCCCGTCCGAAAATACCCTAAATATAACATTTTCTTTTACAGTAGGTGTTTAAAAATTCCTGCTGGCCCCGTCCACAGCAGTACATTGCTTTGTGCCCTTGCTGGTACTCCCGCCTGTCTCTAAACTGGGGGTGTGCCGACCGTCATCTGCTGTTAGTAATACACTAACTATGGCTAAGTACTTCATACAACCCCACTTCAAAACACTCAAACTATCCTTTTAATCTATTCATTTCATCATAATTAAATGAGAGGCTGATCCAGTTCATTTAGTATGACATCATTTAGTACTGCTACAATTCAAACTGCCCCCGTCTTCTTCATCACTCATTTGTCCGCATTGTCATGCACTAAATGTTGTCTTTTCATCTTTGTACTTGTCTATCTTTGTCCTCCACCCCCTTTCCACCATTCCCTCCTACATCCTCCTCATCTCCCTTTTGTCGTCGTTACTTTTCTGTCTTTTCTGCATCTCCCTGCTCCCCCCCCCACCATTTCCTCCTACGTTATCGTTCCATTTTTGGCACGCTTGTTCAATCATTACTTCATGTTCAAACCCTAAATATACAACTATCTTTTAAAATCCTGATCCTGTAAAAAAAAACATTCCCATAATTTGAAAAAAAAAAAAAAAAAAATCCCTCACCCTACCCTAAATCATACTCACCCTGAACCATTCCTTCATCCATACCCGACCCAACCACCTACCTGTCACAGACCTGCGTATGAAGGCCAGGCGAAGTAGCGCTCCCACAAGCAATTCGTTCCTCTGCCACATAGCAAGCCAATCAAATGAACGCCAAGGTACTGGGGAGGGAAAGAGGTGAAGTTGAATGCTACTGGCTCTACATTGATTAATCAGATTGCCATTTTAGCAGTGACCCAAAATACCCCTACAGTCTACAGTATTTCCTCCTTTTATTACAGCTCAATAAAAACAATTTGGTGTCTACAATATCAATTTCCTTAGTCCAAATGTTTCCTCCCAGTTTAATTCTCTGCATTTTCCTGCTATTTCCTCACTCATTAACTCTAGCTCGCTCCTATGCATGTTTTACAGCATAGCAGACACATTTCAGAAACCATCCTTAGTTTTGTCTTTATTGAATGCAGCACAGTTTTAATGCACTTTAAGTAGTTTAGGGTTCTCTATAAGATCTATTAATTGCTGGGCTTAATCCTACTTGAAAGTGTTTGTTTGCTTGTGTTTGTTATTTACCATGTACCTGTTGTTTTTACACTTGGGTCTTATCTCTCAGGTTCCAACATGCACCACAGCAGCAGCAGCTCATCGATGGCAGATGAAGCGACCCGCGGCGTGGCTGTGGAAAAACTAGAAACAATGAAGAAGTGGGGTCTCAACACTTACAAGGTATCTAAAGGTTCTGGAATGTTGAGCTTCATGATAAAAAAAAGCTACTTGATACAATCACAGAAGAAGGGAACTACATTGTGTTACTAGCGTCTCCGTGTGTTCTTCCTTCATTGTTTCAGTGTACAAAGCAGATGATCTCGGAGCGTTTCGGTCGGGGTTCCCGGACTGTGGACATGGAGCTGGAGGCCCAGATTGAGGTGCTGAGAGACACTAAAAGGAAATATGAGAGCGTGCTGCGATTGGCCAGAGCGCTGACCAACCACTTCTACAATATGGTGCAGACGCAGCACGCGCTGGGTGACACCTTTGCTGACCTCAGTCAGAAATCTCCAGAGCTGCGGGTGAGGCCTCAAAATCTGTTCATGTAGCTTTTATGTCTTAAGGTGTTATTGATAACATTTTTATGTAGACGATCGTTCTTTTTAAATTTTAAATCTGCAGAGCCTTGATGTCTTTTTCTGAAAAAAAAAATTATGATTGTGAATTTATCATTTTAAAAATGTTGGCCGGTCCAAAATGAATGTTTTGTTTATCTCTGTGGAAGATATCTGACGTTTGGTTCCCACTTCTAACGAGGCTTGTGAGCCAATAGTAAAACAACTTTGGTATCACGTGGTATCTCTGGGTCGTCAGTTAGTGTGGAAAAAATGGATAAATGAATGGAGGAGGGAGAATGTGACATCTAGTGGCTGAATGTTATCAATATTATCAATAGCACCTTTAACTTTTACTGTAGATATTGATCTGCAGCTTGACAGTTAAATAATAGGTTTATATAGACAACCTTGAAAAGCATTAATGTCATTCATGTTCTATTGTGTGCATCAATGCCTTGTCTTTACAGGATGAGTTTGGCTACAATGCAGAAACTCAGAAGTTGCTGTGTAAGAACGGGGAGACTCTACTTGGTGCCATTAACTTCTTTGTGTCCAGCATCAACACGCTGGTCAACAAGACAATGGAGGACACCCTGATGACAATCAAGATGTATGAAAATGCCAGGTAAGCAGGACATGCAGTATATTAATTATTCTTTTCATCTAAGAGACCGGATGGAAATCATCACCAAACCAACCAGAAATATTGATATTGTTTTGACGCACACTATAATACCATTAAAATGAATTGCCTGTATCGTAACAAAAAAAAATGTTGCACATCTTAATACATTAATCTGAGACTCAACTGAATTTCAAAAGACCTTCAGGATTAATGAGAATAAGTGACATACATATAGAGCCTCTCAAACAAATATATTTATTAGTGGTTCCCAACCTTTTTCCTTAAGGGACCCCTTTTCTGTCATTGAGTAAACTGACGACTCCTGACTAAATCACATATTTTATTAGTCCAAATAGTGAATGCAATAACTGCAGGAAGTTTGTGTTAAACAGATGATTTGGATGAATTTATTTAGCAGATTATTTCCTGTAAATATTGCATCAGAGATGAGTTTTCCTGTTATTTTTAATACAATTCTTTGTCAGTATCATATATATTTTTATTTTAACTATCTTAAATAATAATAATAAGTTAATAAATAACATTTTCATTTAGTTTTCTTCACAGAAATGAATAAAATCAGAGATATCGGCCAACAAAACAAAAACAAAGTTTAAAAAAAATTGTCTTACACCCCTTAAAATCAAGAAGGGCTCACGACCCCCTGTGAAGCTTTAGTGACCCATTATCACATTTTTATTTAAATATTGCTATCTATGGATCATGTGATCATAGAATATATAGGATCCAATCTCTTACAGTAAAGAGGAACATTTTATTTACTACTTTATTTTCTCTACTCCTGTCGTGAACAGACTGGAGTTCGATGCCTACCGGTCAGACCTGGAGGAACTGAGTCTGGGTCCGAGGGATGCTGTTGCCATGGCTCGCATAGACGCTGCTCAGCAACAGTACCAAGTCCAGAAGGACAAGTACGAACGCCTCCGCTCAGATGTCATCATTAAACTCAAGTTCCTGGAGGAGAATAAGGTTAGTGGGCAGCATCATCATCATCATCAGTCTTCAAAGTGAGAAAAGTTCATCCAGGTTTGACTCCATGTGTTGTCTTTGG